>CM021100.1:687691642-687945345 GCA_007115665.2 Sequoiadendron giganteum | reverse complement strand
GGGGAGGGAGAGGGACAGTGGGGGGGAGGGAGAGGGAGAGGGAGGAGAGGGAGAGAGGGTTTAGAGTTGAGGGAGAGAGGGAGAGGGAGAGAGGGAGAGAAGAAGGAGAGAGAGAGTGAGAGAGAGAGAGAGAGAGGAGTGATTGAGTGAGAGACTTGAGAGAGATAGAGGTGGAGAGATCGAGAGGGAAAGAGATAATATTTAAATATTTTATAAATTGGTAATATATATATTTAATTATTTATGGATTAACTAAAATATTGAAATAATATTAAAATATTTATAGATTAACTAAAATATTTAAATAATATTTAAATATTATACATTTAATAATATATTATATATTAAATACATAATTCGGTAAGAGATTACCATAAATTGTATCTTAAATATATTACATTATAAACTTTATTGGATATTATATATATTAAATTATAAACTTAATTGCATTTTTAAATAATATATTAAAGATTGTATAAATTGTTTTAAAACTAATCTAAAAGATATCATATATCGAATTCAAATCCGATATCGGATTCAAATCCGATATCCGATTTGAATCGGATATCTGATATTCTGACACAAAATTTAATGCCTTGGTATTAGGCTTAGGATTTGGTTTGGACCTGCCAATCCTAAAAGTCAACACACAAAACATGTTTAACAACTTACCTTGTTTTTCCACACTTCGCCCATGTGGCTGACGACTTTTATTTTACCTAAAATTGATAAAACGAAAAGGGTTTGTAAAGGAGCTTCTCAACTTTCTACCAGTATAAATTATATTTTCTTTAGAATCTAATAAATAATAATTATTTATTTTTTATTAGAATTACGATGAAAGTCTTGATTGATAGTCTGATAGAAAAACATCTATAGCTTTCAAACGGTATCACATTTTTTGAATCCAAAACATGTGTCACATTCTATGCTTCACATACTATAGGATTAAAAAAATAAAAATGAATTCCATTAAGTTTTGACCAAGTTAAGGTGGTCAGACATATGAGTTTTAATATTTTTAAAAAGTTGTAATAACAAATTCATAGTTAATTATTTATTTCAAAAAAAATTACAAAAAAATATGTATCATATCCGAACATGAGTCCTCTACTTATATCTAAAATTTTATAAAAAAAATATTATGATTTTATTATGGTTAGGGTGGTCAGACAGACACCTACTTTTTATTTTTTCCCTGAAATTTTAGTACTACTACATTGAAATTTCAAATTTTCACCAAATAGATTTTTTTTTTACAAAAATTAACCTAGTAGTTTAAAAACTAGATTCAATTTTCCACAGATTCTATTCTTACATATTTTTAAAATAATATAGATAACTTATTCAAATTTTTATGTTAAGTTTCCCAACTCTGATTTTCTGAATTTTCATTGCCACTTAAGGACCTGTTTTTTCCATGATGATCCTGCACATACCCAAGCTCACCATCAATCTTGAGAAGAGTGAGTTCATGAAGCAAGAGTTAGTCCACCTAGGATTTGTAGTGTCTCAAGGGAACTTGAAGATGGACAAGAGCAAGGTTGAAGCCATTCTTAGTTGGCCTACTCCCAAGACAGGGACTGAAGTTAGGAGTTTCCATGGATTAGCACAATTCTATAGGAAGTTTGTTAAAAGGTTTAGTGAAATCTATGCATCGGTCCTTGACACCATCAAAGGTGGACTGAAAACAAAGTTTGTGTGGACCAAAGAAGCCAATGAGGGATTTGAAAGGTTGAAGAGGGAGATAGCTACCCAACCAATCCTAGTTTTACCAAGTTTTGACAAACCATTCATAGTGGAATGTGATGCAAGCAACATAGCAGTAGGAGCTGTCCTAAGCCAAGAAGGCAGGCCAATGGCATTCTTTAGTGAAAGGTTGAATGAAGCAAAGTCCAAGTACTCATCCTATGACTTAGAGCTATATGCTTTGGTACAGGCTCTCAAGAAGTGGAGGCACTACCTATTTCCCAAGGAATTTGTGGTATACACCAACAACCAGGCCTTAAGCTACATCAACACTCAAGAGAAGCTCAGTTTGAGGCATATCAAATGGATGGAGTTTTTGCAGTCATACACCTTTACCATCAAGCATAAGAAGGGGGTTAACAACAAGGTTGTTGATGCTCTTAGTAGGAGGTTGCTTACTATCCAAGAGATACAGCTACAAAGCACAGGGGTTGAAGGATTCAAAGATCTATATGAAGGAGATTCTGATTTCTCAGTGATCTATAAGGTATGTACTGATTTTGAGAACCATTTTCACAGTGAATATGTAGATTACACCTTGCAGAATGGTCTATTGTTTAGGGTAAAGCAATTATGTGTTCCTAGAGGTTCCATGAGGGAGAATCTAATCCAAGAAAAGCATAATGGCAGTTTGAGTGGTCACTTTGGTTTGAACAAGACACTAGACTTAGTGGAGAGGTTCTATTGGTGGCCTAAAATGCAAAGAGATGTAAGAAGATATGTGGAGCAATGTGGAGTATGTCAAAAGGAAAAGGGAACATCAACAAATGAAGGTCTTTATCAGCCATTACCCATCCCAAATAGACCATGGGAATGCATAAGCATGGACTTCATAGTAGGGCTACCTAGGACACTGACTGGTTTTGACAATGTGTTTGTGGTAGTGGACAAATTCAACAAGATGAGCCATTTCATCCCATGCAAAACAACACATGATGCAAGTCAGATTGCACACCTATTCTTCAAGGAGGTAGTGAGGATACATGGGTTGCCAAAGAGCATAGTTGCAGACAGAGATGTGAAGTTTATGGGAAATTTTTGGAAAACTCTTTGGAGGAGGTTAGGAACCAACTTGTCTCATAGCTCAGCATACCATCCTCAAACGGATGGACAGACAGAGGTGATCAATAGGGTACTTGGTAATTTGTTGAGATGCTTAACTAAGGAGTATGGACAAGGATGGGAACAAGTGATTCCACAAGCAGAATTTGCCTACAATGATAGCACAAACAGATCTACGGGTAAGAGTCCATTTGAGATAGTACATGGTTTACATCCAAGGGGTGTACTTGAGCTTAGAGATCTACAAGGTTATGAGGGAATCCGTGGACATGCTAATGATTTTTCTCAATCAATGAGAGAGGTTAATGAGTAGGTAAGGAAGACATTAATGGAGGCTAACCAAAATTTGAAGGCTAAAAGAGATGAAGGGAAGAGAGATTTACAGTTTGAAGTAGGTGATTTGGTGATGGTATACTTGAACAAGGGAAGAATATAGAAAGGCATACCAAGTAAGCTACAAATGAAGAGGATAGGGCCATGTAAAGTGTTGGCGAAGTATGAATCCAATGCATACAAGGTGGAGTTACCCAAGGAGATGTCTATTTCACCTATCTTCAATGTGAAGGACTTGGTGAAGTATAAAGGACCAGAAATGGATGAGGAGCAGTATAGTGCTGAGGTCAGTAAGGATGTGGAAGGACTCAAGGTACCTGATCATATCAGACCACAAGTGGACAAGATTCTAGACTCAAGGGTGAAGAAGAAGACTAGGCACAAGACATACATGGAGCACCTAGTGAAGTGGAGACATCAACCAGAGTCATAGGCTACTTGGATAGCAGAAAGTGACTTTAAGAAGCATGGAATTAATGAGGAGATCTTGACACCACAGGTTCCTTAACTTCGTTGTTGCAGGGGGAGAATGGTGTAGGAGCACCTCAAGGTCTTTTGGTGAGATCTTGGCAATTTTGGCTTGTAGGTTGTTCTAGTCAATCACCAAGGTAATAAGGACTAATTGATAAACTCCCAAGGTTGAATTGATGTTTTTTAGTGGCAAGCTAGGTTATTTTAGAGCCTTGAGGTTTGGGAAAGTCTCAATGAGGGGATTAGGCAAAACTAGACAATGTTTATCTTGGCTTTTGTCCTAAAAGTTGGAAAATGGCATAAATGATGCTCTAAGCTCGACCCAAGGGTCCTAGCACATGGGAGAAAGGTATATAAGGTCATAAAAACCCTAATTGAACATGTGGGATAGCTATTGTACGATTTGGAGTTTTGGAAGGAAGAGTGCAAATTTGGTTGAATTTCTATTTTTTGAACCTTCATCCAGTCAAGAATGGATTGAAAGGACTTGTCTGATGCTTTGAGTCTTTCATTTGTGTCATTTACTTATCTTGTGTAGCATTATACTAGTCATCTAGACCAACTGGTTATCTGTTTTGCAAGTTTTTGGTGTTCTTGGTCTCATTGCCGGTACTGGACAATTTTGTAAATAATGATCCCCACTTGAATTCCCATGGCAAAGCTACCATGGCCACTTGGAATCAAGTAGGGGACTTTCTGTATAGTGTAAATATGGAGTGTGGAGTCTTTGTGTGCAGGGGAGATGATGAAATCATCAAGCACTAGGCGAGTGCAAGTGCATTCTGGCTAGTAGCTTGAAGAGGACAACAGCAAGGAGAGTTGCTAAGTGGATTGGTTTGTGCCAATCAAGAGTGTGGGAGTGTTGGCACATGTATCTCAGACATGTTTGTGAAAGGAGGAGAGCTAAGGAGGTCGTTGAAGCCCTCAAAGAAGAAAAAGGTGCCAAAAACCCTAAAAACCCTTGAAAATAGGAGGGTTTGAGGACAGTCATAGGTACAAACACTTATAGGACCTAAAACCTAATAAATCTAGGAGCCTTGAGGGTCAATAGGAAGAATCTTCAAAAACATCTGGGGGTTGTTAAGACCATTTGTGAGAAAAGACAAGAAAATGGGTTTTAGGAGGCCTAATTGGGGCAAAAAGGCTACAAGGCCTAAAAGCTAGATTTCTTGAATGTGATGGGAAAATGAAGAAAGAATCCTGTAAGAAGGATCAGTGTGGAGCAAGATTACCCTAGGAATAGTTGGAAGACCTATTCCAAGTCCCAAGGAAGGTTTGGGAACTTTGTGGCAAACTTGAGTCCATGGAAGCTCATGGTGATTTGAGAGTGAAGGCGAGCATTTGAAACTGGTGGAGAGTTCTAAAGGAGTTAGGGGTCTTAGGAGTGGCCTCTGAGTGGGGTAGAGAAGAATACCCTAGGAAGACCAAAGAATACATCTTAGGAAGAGAAAATGTGCTCTTGAGGGATAGGACTCCCCATCACAAAGGATGGTGGTTATTTATTATTAAAGTATCAACTATAGAGTCAGCCAGAACCAAGACTAATGCAATTATATTTTTGATCAAGAACTAAAGAACTTCAATAATAATTGATTCAATGAAGCTATGCAACATAAGGAAAAAAACATTTAATAAGGTTTGTAACTACGAGAATTTGGTTAAGGATTATTAGCAAGTGCATCTTTAGGATTAACTAAAGTTGGCTATTAAACTTCAAGAATGATATCTTATAAATATCAAAGATATATATATATATATATATATATATATATATATATATATATATATATATTCTAAGATTTAACAAATCATTAATTTTAGAGTACTTTAAGAATTTCAAATAACAAATAATTGTATCCATTTGATGCACTAGATTAATAACATGGCTAATAATAACCACATAGTTACAATAATTTAACTATCAAAATCATAACACCAATGCAAGCCCACTATAATGTAGGGTAATCAAGTATTATCTATATAATGAAAACTATTAAATAACTTGAATAGATTATTAAACTTATAGTTATGGATGAAGCCAAATAATCTAAAAAGATCATAATGCACCATGATTAAGACAATTAGTCAATGATTAATTATAAACATAAAATTATTAGTCATTGAATTATAAATGCTCTTATCTTTTGGAGGATGTTATATGTAGGGGTGTTGGTATGTCTATTTCCATTCACATGAATTGATGATACATTTATTCAAAGAGGAATAACATTAAATTTTTAGATTCATTATGAAAATGACAAATAAATAATTTTAATAGAATTAATATATATACTATTAGCTGTATTAAATCCTTAACTATTAACTATTGTACTATAAAGACATCTCTAAATTGTGATAAAATAATTTCAATAGAATTAACATACATGAAGAATTAAAGGCCAAATAATTACCATGAACTTTCTCTCCTGTAACACTATTCATTAAAGTGTAATACTTATGATACCCGAGAACATTGCTTAAGGAGTCTCGATTTTAGTAATACATATAAATATTCAGGTTTGGAAAAGTGATATCTGATTGATTGAAGTAAGCCATAAATAACCATAACATAAGAAAAATTATAAGTGCTAAATCTGTAGATTCAATTACATTTGATATGATTTCAAGAAAAATTATCTCTCACAATAATTTAATATATTATATAGCTCAACCTAAAACTAAAAGTAGGCCATCAAACTCTATCAACCAGAAAGAAATACAACTTTAATCATCCTATTACTGACCCAACTTTCTCCATGTTATAGTATTAGACAAAAACACATTGGACCAAAGTACACAGACCAATATTAGATTAGAATTTACTACTCAGAATTCAAGGAGGAGGCAGCCTCATTATCGTTGTACGATTGCCATGAAAACAGGATTTAGCCTGTGCGGTATCATGCTTGATTTTCTTAAATTTATTTCATTCAAATTTTATCCTAGACATAGGGCTAGAGAGAACATCAAATCCTGACATGTTATTCAAAATCGTGGTATATTGTTTTTATTTATTTGTTTTCACCATACTCTAGTGTTTTACCCCACCATATACGCAATAAAACATAAACTACACAAAAGAATAAAATTGCTAATACTAAACCCCCGCAAGGTTCAGAAGGTGCAATTGCTCTCCTATAAATTATTAGAATATTGCAGCAACAATTGCTCTAGTGGACATGACTTGATTTCCCGGGTGGACAAAGACACAGAATGTGGAAGAACAAAAACAAAGGCACTGGAACCGTTTGACAAATTACATAGAGAAACACCGCCTCAAACATTGCATTAATTGATGGATATGCACGACAAGGATTTGTTGAAGAGGCTTAAGAAACTTACAAGAAAATGCGATTGGCAGGTGTAAAGTCAAATTCTGTAATCCTTCTTCAACGTCCACTCTGCCTGCGCCCAAATGGGAGCTTTTTGGAAATAGGGTATAGGCGTCCATCACATTAAAAGTGATGTCAAACATTTTAATTGCACATGCACTGTTGGGCATGTATGCAGAATGCGGAAGAAAAGACCAAGCATGTGATCTGCTTGACAAAACGCCTCAAGTAAGGTGGTCTCAGGGAGTGTAATAGGATAAGCACAAAACATATTTACTGAAGCGATTTTAGAACTTTCAACCAAATGGAATTTAACTGGTGACAGCCGAATTCCCTAACATTTAACAGCATCCTCCCAATGTGCAAGATGGGTATGGACGTCCATCGACGCATAATGGAAGGGAAATTTTTTATTAGACATTATAGTTGGAGAGGCTCTGGTAAACATGTATGCAAATGCGAGAACACATACAAGGAACGTGATCTTTTGTCAACTAGTTCATGGAAATCAAAGCTATTTAAAGATTTAAACCACCAAATGAACATCAACTCCGTTTCCATTCAATGCATCTCCATTCGGAGAATAAATAAGTAACTATATAATGTCACACATAAAAAAACATTCACAGATAAAACATAAAAACATTGATTTCATTAAATAGACGACATCATCTCATTGTTTCAGAATAGATAAGCAGGAAAGAAGTGATACGACTATCTAAGATTCCCATTGTTTGAAAAAGACACCGAGATCATGGCAATAGACTTACCTTCAGATTATGCACAAGTAGGTATGTGACTTACAAAGCCATCGAGGATTATTATGCAACGTTTATCAGGCATGCACTTAGGATTTTGTTGAAAATCTCTTGAAACTTGCATGCAAATGTAATTGGAATCCTTTAAAGCCCGATTCCACCATTTTTCCAGCGTCCTACATTTAAAAAATAAATGGTGCTCCTTGACTGCTTTCTGTATCTTCCGCAATTATTGTTAAGTCTATCTCTCAAGCTATTTCTCCCACTAACTCCCTTGCATTATCTTTATCCATGCTTCTAGTGATATACTCTTGTTTCTTTCGCAGCATCTCTCAGCCCCCACTTTAATGGATCGTCATCTTCTCCTCGATGGTAGAAAACCTACTATTACTATTAAAATTAGAGTTATCTGCGAATGGGGTTGGCGGTTCTAAGGGTTTTATTAACTGGCTACCCAACTCTCCCAAGCAATTTACAACCTCTCTCCTTAGAAATTCCAGTGGTGTGGAGAGTTATAGCTAGCAGACACAAAAAGAGTTGGCTTGGTAGCCATTTCCAAAGGGTATTGGCAGTGCAAGATATTTGAATAAAACGTGGCTGCTACAGAGAAAAAGTTCATAAATCTCGTCCCCTCCAAATGAAATTTTTCTTTTAGACATTTAGCCTGGCTGCCCATGATCTCCAGGTGCTACGCACACCCCAATTGAAAACCTATCGCTTTGACTCACAATGACAGTACTGGCCCTCCAAAATTGCAGCCAATTCTCCCCTATTGTAATTTATTCCCTTTTCTCTCAAACTTCGCAGTTGCTTTCCTTTCTGACGATATATTCCCAGTTAAGTAATCTCTCTACCCACACAGAGGATATATGCAAATCCCCAAAAGAAGGGAAAATAAAAAATTAAAATCCAACATCATTTATGGTTGCCTACTCTGACACGAAAAAAAAGATCAAACCGAATTAAATTTTTGGTATGCATGGTGAGATGAAGCGAGTTTTCCAGCATGCAAGACATGCCATATGTGACTTTTTTCAGGGGTGGGTCGGTATTACAGCTTTATGCACCCAATTAATATTCATTATTTTGCGTGTATGGGTGGTTTAAATAACTCTTTCAACTTGCAGTTCAAAGACATTAATGCAGTTTGGTTTGACAATCACGTTGTCATAATGGAGGCAACTATTTGGAATGAAGCGCCTCAAACAAAGGTGTCATGGTAAAATTTAATAGAGAATTTAATTGTCTACCCTCCAATTTATCCTTAATTAATGTGTTTAAAAAGAATACTTGACTAAGCAAAATGAGAACACTATTGTTTAATTTGCACCATTATCTTAGGAATAGCATTATCAATAAATCATTAGATTAACTTAATATCTATATTTAATTAAAATTGACGTTTTTAATTAATATTAATATTAATGATGATATCTTTAGTCACTTTACTTTGACACTTTCCTCTTCCTTATATATATATTTCGAAAGAGATAATATTCATAAAATGATAATATTGAATTATTATTTGATATTAATATTAATAGTAGGATTACTCTTAAGATATCTTTTAAAATTATTAATACTTTTATTTTATTCTATTCTTAACACCTTAATTAATCCTTTTGGATCAGCAAGGATGAATTCATGATAGTTATAAATAACAACCATTTCAATCCCTTATAATATATTAACAAGTTCCTCTTTGATAAAACCCAATATTAATACATATATAGTTCTTATCCTATTCAGTATTATGGATAGCGAGCTAGGTGGCCTTATTGGTTTAAGAATATGTACTTCAATATAAGATTTATCAATCCTCTATAATGAAAATTTCCTTGAAACATTAGTACACTCTTTCATTTTCTAAGACATTTAAGAAATATTCATTTATTATTAACACGACTATCAAATTATCTAAACAAAACAAAATGCTAGAGTCCCTAATAATATTATCATCACTCAACTATATACATGTTAGAAACATCATCAAATATTTAGTTATTGGACCTCATCATAAGAATATTATATTTTGATAGAATAAGAAGCCCTAATAATATTGGTATTATTGAATCAACTCTTTTTTTTTCTTTTTTTTTGAATTGAATAATAATATTATCGTTTAATTAACAATTTAACTAAACAATATTATTATCACCCCCAACATAAGACTTACCAATAATAATGATGTTATCATAGAATAAACTAATTGAAAGTTAATAGTATTCTTATTTGACCAACACTTAGACCACTATATGTATATAAACATGAAAACGGTGTAGTAATGCTAAATAATAGGTGGGGCCTCACATCCTACCCTCCTATGGCTAAACTTCCTCCTGGAAGTTACTAAGAGTTAGAACACCCAGCCTAGATTTTAACTAAAAGATGATAGTAAGAAACAATCATGCCTTAGCAAGTAATATGTGTATCACAACAAGTACACAAGTATGACATAGGTACATAGGTATCCACCAAAAGAGACACACAAAAAAAATTGATTAGCCATACTAATGATTCTATTTTCATGATGAAGGCAATCAAAACATTAAATTAGGAACAAGCATTTTTGTTTCGTATTGGACCAAAGAAAGATTTACACAAATTCACACAAATTTGTACAACAACGTAAATCATAGAACAACAATCATAGTGATCAACTATTGCTCAAACAATGAGCCAAAGAGAAGCCTACGAAGTGTAGCCACTTATAACTAATCATAGAAACTGTATAAGGTATCAAAATAGACAATAAGTATTGCATGGGACTAACAACAAGAGAAGATCGAAAAATAATACATAGGAGACATCTCTTTCATGTATAACAATACATGCATACAAGACCTCTCTTTCATGAGTTTAACATCCAACATTAGAATAAATTATTTCACAATGAAACATGTGACCCCTATATTCTCAATATATATAAAACAATTACAAGGTTAACCACTATCCGCGTAGCCATGAATTATTGCCTATGTAACCATCTTTAACTAAATTACAATAATATATCAACAAATAAGCATCTTTTAGTATATTGTAGAATTTTCATGAGTAGTACCAAGGTTGTTAGGAATGTCTTATCACAAATGTTAATTTATATCTCAAGAGTCATCATCTTCACATTTTTTTGTCCAAATATGTTCTTAAGAGGACAATTTACCTTATAGTTATGGTACTCATACCATGTCTCAAGGAACATTAACTTACATTATTTTTTACTTTTGCACATAGTTCATAGATATGCCACATCACAGTTACTTGCAATTTCACATGTACACAAAAAAATAGCAAGGATGCTCTTCCCAATTGGGTGCGCTTGTCCTCATACAAAAGATGTTCTTCCCAATGGGTGTGCCTGTCCTCATACAAACACAAAATTTACAACATAAGGCTCACACAATGGGGTTTACAAGGATGGGTATTCATGAATATCATATCAGATTAGGAAAGATGTCTCGAGGCCCTTCTCTAAGAACTCCTCCATACAGATAAGAACAATCATAGAATGAGGGGAAGAATGGATTAATGACTATCCCATACCGGTCCCATTTACAACCCCTTTCAAAATAATTCCCCATCACATCTACTCCCCTATAGGACCTACCAGGGAACCCCCCGGGATATGGAAGTTTACATATGTCACATTACACCACACATGCCAACAATTTTCAAACAAGGAGAAAGCCTCAAACAGAGTAACATAAGATCACAATCCCAAGTTTCAATAAAAATCTCAATGATGAAACTATAAATTCAAAAGAAAAACAAAATAAAGATCAATTGTAGCTACATTGCAACATTTCAAACTTAATTCGAAAATAAAATTTAAATAAGTCCTTGAGGCAAATCGGACTATAACAACCTTCAAATGGCTAAATAGCCTAATATAATAATTGTAAAATTCCACATTGCTGGCATGTTATAAAATAAAACATCAATCAAGAATTACAAACAATTCATATTTCAACAATAAAATTTGCACATCATGAGCACCATGTGACTTGATAAGCCACCTAAGGGGAGGAGGGGAATGGTGGTTCTCTAACCACATAAGTATAATAGCATGCAATAATTGGTGGTCCCTGACCACATAAATATGAATATCTGGTGGTTCTTGACCAGATAAGTATGTATCACTGGTGGTCCTTGACCACATAAATATGAATAGCTGGTGGTCCTAGACCACATAAATATGAATATTTGGTGGTCCCTGACCACATAATTATGTATCATTGGTGGTCTCTAACCACATGAATATGAATAACTAGTGGTCCCTGACCACATAAATATGAATCACTGGTGGTTCATGTAATTCCATCCTTTACGCACAGGTTATAAACATCAAGGAATAGGTTTGCACTATGAACCAACAAGTGTGGCTCTCATATGTGGGGGAGCAGGCCATGGTCAATGTCCATGGGAGGATTACAATGACTCGACATAGATCCTTTATCAGGATTAGGGACAACGCCCTGAGCTCGTAATTTCTCGATGGAAGATCATGTGCCTCTCAACCCCTATTTACACTAGTTGGCATCACACTCTCATAAGGGGGAAACCAAACACTAGGGGTACACATTTAACATACAAATAAGACTAACCCAAAGGGATACATCACACTTCATTTAATGATACTTACACACTTAACACTTTTACATAAACTCACAACTAGTTGGCTTATATAAAGGCCATCACAAAGGGTACACATATGGGATCGTACTAGATGCCCACCACCCTTATCCCAAGTCAGATACCTTGTATCTCATACTTGGGGCACAACACATTACTAGTTTCCACATGTCATATCACATAATTGTTAAGAATTCTATCACTCCATTCCATATGATCTAAAAACACACTTGAAATACACTTACTTTTACCCCTTGGCCTATCCACAACACACAACATAAGCACCATGATGGGGTATTAACATCCACAGAGAGAACAAAATAACTTCATTTCCAATTTTCATCTTTTTAAAGCAACAAACCCTTTCCTTACATATACTTAGACCATAAAATATTCTATTCTACCAAATGACATACACATTCATATTAAAACACTTTCTCAAACGAGGATACCCAAGACATAGAAATGATATGGAAAATATAGTCCAATTTATTAGTACCACCAGCACCACATTCTTTTCACTAAAAAATTACTTAGCCATGCATTTAATATTTGCATCTCTAAATAGGATATAATGAGTTAACATTTATAAGGCTCCCTATAACTAATAATTCAATTAAGAACCTTAAGTCTCATCAATATATTGCTATCATAACACACATGCCATCTTACATCCTATCCATATCATGAAATGGAAGAACAACATAGATTCAAAATTTAACAATGCAAGGTTTACTGGAGCATTCATTCCCTCACTACCATTTTCATCTATTTACTAGATGCATATTATTCTACTGTCTTGTTTTACCTCAATATTAATTAACTCTATGCACAAGGTCACACTATGCTCAACTGGTTAATAGTATCAGTTACTCTACCAATCTCTTCGTCGAAGGGAGGGCTATTTATCGAATGATAGATATGTGGGGGACTGCATTATAATTCCACGATTGGAAAAAAAGCACTCGAGTGATGCTTCTCCTCCACATTAGGCTATTGAAGTACCAAGATTTGGAAGGACGGATTCCTAGACATTGTTACTACTATTTGTTTCAAAAGCGCTTTGAGCTATGTATGTACTTGTATGTATTCTTACTATGATGTTTATTTGAAAAAGGAAAAGATTTCTTGTTGAAATATATTGAATCTTTTTTTGGATTTATCAATGAAAGAAAATAAAATTTTATTGCAATGTCTTTATTACTCATTACCTTTATTTGATGATGTAAAATTAAAGATTTTTTTTTTACGTAAGGGTTAAGTCGTTACATGTGGTATCAAAGCTACCAAGTTTAACTCTAGAACCTATGAGCTCATCAATTTTCCTTTCCAACATTATCTAATCTTGTGAAAAAATCTTTTGTCAAGATGGTGTATATCAGATTAATGGCTCACAAGTCCATAATTGGAAATGGATGTTACCTTAGGGACAAGAAGGAGGCCATCATTAGGACCAATGAAGGAACCAACTATGAGAATGCTATCTAGTTGAGTGATATTGAAACTTTTAGCCACACACTTTCTCATATCAATGATGTGGAGAGGAAAATGAAGATGGAGGCTATGTACAATTACTTACCAACCATCTCACCTAAAAATTCAAAATCATTACCACTTTCCAAGGAAATACTAACAGAACAAATTGCAATTCCTGCATTCATCTTTAAGGATCCTAGGGTTCAACCATTGGTATAAGTAATATCAATTTCTTCAAGTAAAGAGTCTGAAGGTTATACACCAAGGACACCATCAGTCGAGAAATGGTCTCATAAACAAATTTCTATGAAAAACGTAGACCAATTTGTTAATGAACACCATATTGACATTACTTCCCACAACTATGTATCAAACAATAAATCTGAGGTTTACTATCCATTTTGGGATAGATATGAACAAATGAGGGATGAACAGAAAGATTGAGAGCAACAATTATCTCAGTCTGTAGGTTACACTCCCTTAAGCTATGTGTCTGAGAGTGAATCTGAAGGATACTCTCTCCTTGACTATTTGAATAGTCGATCAATGTAACCAATATGATTTTGGGTCCTCATATATTGAATAAAACTATGTGTTTTAAAAAATACTTGTGTTCATGTGAATATGTTTTCCATAAAGTTACTTGATAGCATAATTAGGCTAACATGAAGAAAACATTCAGGTTAAATCAATTATATAAAGTATGGTGAGAATGTATGAGAGAACACAAACTAATCCTAAAACTAGCCAAGATGGTGGACAAGGAGCTACTATAATGGAAGCTTGGCTTGATCAAATACTAGCAAGGCTAACCAATCTTGAACAAGCAAAAGCTAAGGGTAGGGTGGAGGAAGAAATCCCTGACAACAACCTAGAAGGAGAAATTTCTTCTCATGAACAAGGTGAAAACAAAAACCATGATAAAGATAAATCACCCACACCATCCATTGAGAGGAAAAAGAAGATGGTATCTACTGAAATATCTAGGGATATGAAGAAAATATTCCCACCAAACTTTGACGGATGCGCAGGAGGAGATGAAGTGAAAGTCTAGCTTGTGCAAATGGAAAAATAATTTGAGATAAGAAACTATGATGAAGTGACCAAGGCAGCATGGGGTGCATACCGGTAAGCAGGTGAAGCCTGTAACTGGTCGATGAATAAAAAGTTGGAACTTAGCATAAGTTCATGGAAGATGACTTGGAATGAATTTGTGGAAATTTTCTACAAAAGATCGTTACCCCAGCTCTTTTATGATCAGAAACTAAAAAAATTCCAAGAGTTGAAGCAAGGGACCATGACGGTTCATGAATACTGGGAGAAGTTCACCTGAATTCTTCGCTATGTTCCTATATATCACAAGGATGAGCATTTCCACATCAATAAATTCATCTTGGGACTCAATAGCAGAATTGGTGGAGAATTAGATATGCATGGTCTAACCACAATGGACCTTGGATACAAAAAAGCTATCAAGCAAGAATAAAAGTTTAAGGCAGATTCTATCCGACAGGAAAGAAAGGAGCAAATGAAGGATATTGAGGTTCCCAACAAAATAACTCCTAAGAAGGAGGAACCTATTCAAAATGTTGCCAATTAAAAGGGGAAGAGATCTCACTTTAATGGAAAAGAGCTCAAAAGAGATTGCAAGAGAAATAACCCAAGTTTTGGAAACACTAGAAAAGCTAGTGAAAATACTAGTAAGTTTGGAGAAGCCATCGGGAAAAGAGGCTCATCATCAGGTTGTTTTATATGTAAAGGGGATCATTATGCAAGAGAATGTCCTAATAAAAAATTTGGTTCCCAACCATATGGCAACTCTACCCATCCAACAAGCTATGTTTCAACAAAGGATACATGCTGCAGTAGATGATCGACAAGCTGATTACCAAGTGACGTCAATGGAAACACCAAGTACTTTATTTGGTTTACCTATTTCTATTCTAATTGATATGGGTGCCACTGAAAATTTTATTTCACCTAGAATAGAAAATAAACTATCTAGGAAGGTAGGGCACATGGTAATGTCATGGAGTGTTGAATATGCAAACAATACAAGAGCAAAGGTGGATCAATGTCTATTCGAGGCTAGGATAGAGTTACCTATTTTTTCTATTGAAGTCAACCTTTATGTCGCACCACTAGGATAATATGATATTATCCTAGGAATGAATTGGTTGTGGAGGCATAGGGCCATAGTTGATTGCAATGCCAAGACTGTTGAGTGTCTAGATGACTATGGAAATCAAGTAAAAATCCAAGGAATACCTAGAGAGGTAAAAGTTCGACAAATTACAACAATGAAACTTATGAAAGCTAAAAAGAAAGGGTGTAAAATCTTTGTTGTAAAATTTGAAGAACTTGGGTATGATAGTGAAAATTTAGAGCACCAGAGTCAACAAGAGCTAGAAGATGGGGAAATTGAAGAAACTAGAAAATCAGATATAGAGAAGTATCCAGTTTTGAGGGAATTTTCAGATGTGTTTCCTGAAGAGTTACTAGGGCTACCGCCAAAAAGAGTGTTTAATTTCTCAATTGATATAGTTCTCAAATTTGATCCTATATCCAAGGTACCCTATAGGATGACCACTACAAAACTTATAGAACTCAAGGCTTAATTAGATGAATTGTTGTCAAAAGGACTAATAAGACCAAGTGTTTCACCTTGGGGAGCACCTATTATATTTATCAAGAAGAAAGATGGAACATTGTGATTGTGCATCGACTATCATATGCTTAACAAGGCTACAATTAAGAATAAATATCCGTTTCCATGCATAGATGATCTATTTGATCAAATGAGAGGTGCAACTATATTTTCAAAAATAGATTTGAGGTCTAGATATCACCAATTGAGAGTTAAAGATGAAGATATCTTTAAGACTACATTCTAAACTCGATATGGACACTATGAGTTCACTGTTTTACCATTTGGTTTAACAGATGCACGAATAACGTTCATGAATCTTATAAATGGTATGTTTAGGGATTATCTTGACAAGTTTGTATTAGTATTTCTAGATGAAATTCTAATTTATTCTAGAAATGAGGAAGAACATTGTAACCACTTAGAAATGGTCCTACAATGGTTGAGAGAGCACAAGTTGTATGGAAAGCTTTCCAAGTGTACATTATTCCAAGAAAGAGTACACTATTTGGGACATGTGATTTCAACAGATGGAATTGCAATTGATCTAGCAAAGATCGAAGTAGTAATTCAATGGCGTATACCCAAAAACGTGTCAGAAGTGAGAAGTTTTATGGGATTGGAAAGATACTACAAAAAGTTTGTTGCAAAATTTTCTAAGATTGCTTTTCCTATAAATTCTTTGTAGAAGAAAGAAAAGAGGTTTGAATGGAATGAGAAGTGTCAAGAATAATTTGACCTGCTCAAAGAGAAGCTAACCACTGCACCAATCCTAAAAGTACCTAATCCTGAAGGAAATTTCATGGTTATTACCGATGCATGCGGAGAAGGATTAGGAGGCGTACTAATGCAATATGGACAAGTGATTACATATGAATCTAGGAAGTTGAATACATATGAAATGAATTATATGAAATGAATTATACTTCACATGATTTAGATATAGAAACTATAGTCCATGCATTACAAATGTGGAGGCACTATTTTCTAGGGAAACCCTTTGAGTTGAAAATTGACCATAATGGGTTAAAGTACATTTTTACTCAACTGAATCTAAATGCTAGAAAAAGAAGATGGCTAGAGTTGATAGCTGATTATGATTTTAATATTAGTTACATCAAGGGAAAAGAGAATCGGGTTGCCGATGATTTAAGTCGAAGATGTTACATTGCTTCGATACTATCAATTCAAAATGATTTCAAAGGACAAGTACTCAAGAAGTGCAATGAGGATGATTACTACTTACAAGTTAAGCAAGCACTTATGGATAATCCTCAAGATTCTAGGTATGAGGGTTTTCAATTTGAACCTAGTGGATTGCTTAGGTACAAGGGTAGAATGCATGTGCCTGATGTGAAGGAATTAAGAAATCTGGTATGGAAGGAAGCACACGAAGCACCTTATTTCGGACATCTAGGAGTGAAAAAAATGATGGCTAATATAAAACCATTATACTTCTAGAAGGGAATGAAAGGAGATGCTGCTAGTTATGTGGCTAAGTGTCTTGAGTGCCAAAGGGTGAAATTTAAGCATTGTCATCTTGTGGGTTTGTTATACCCACATGACATACCAGAAAGGAAGTGGCAAGTTATAAGTATGGATTTTGTGCAAGGACTGCCTATGTCAAGGAATAAGCACAATGCCATACTGGCAGTAGTAGATTAGCTTACAAAAGTGGCACATTTTATACCAAGAAACTTAACTGATGGAGCACCAGTCATAGCAAGAAAGTGTTGGAAAATGTGTCTCAAAGTTACTAACATGAGACTCCTAAAAGAGAAAAATTGGTGAGACATCTGGACTATCTTACCGATAAGAAGCTTGGTCCTAAAGGTTCGAAATGATCATGTCAGTGTGACTAATGGTCGGTCTTGCTGATGAGATCCATATGACCTGAACGATCGACGAATGCTTTATATCTCTTGGCGATAGTAGTAGTTTGACCAACAAGTGATGATCAGTGAGAGTCTTGCCGATGGTACTTTGTTGGGCTAATTGTGGTCCTTGGTACAACTTGGAAAGATTAGACTGACAATAGTAGTCTGACCGATGAGTGATGATCAGCATGAGTCTTGCCTATGGTTCTTCATCGGTGGGATGTATGACTTTGGCCTAGCTTGTGAGATCCTCATCCGATATTTGACATTCGGGTGATGGGGTGTGATCGGTGTGAATCAAGCTGATGGTTCTTCATTGGTGGGAAACATGACTTAGGATTATCGTTGGGATATTCATTCGATGGTTGACGTTTGGCTGATGGGGTGATATCAAAGTGAGTCTTGCCGATGAGATCACAAGCAGGAACTTCATCGATAGAACATAAACTGTCTGGTGACCTTTTGGAAACTTCTACTGAGGTGTGTACTCAACATGATGGTCTTTGGTTGGGAAGATGTCACCCAAGTTTGATCGATTGAGCATTTGGAGACTACAGTGTGTGATTGTCGGATGGATGGTTTTTGCATCGGTGGGACACAGTCTGGTGTCTCACTGATATGCGATGTTGTTGAATTGGAAGATGAACTAAACTGTTGGTTGAAAGAAAAAATCAACCATGGTTGTGGAGTAAATTGTAGTGTGTGCAACTGATCATGGGTTTGAATGGTTATTGTTTTGAACTGTATGTTGTATAAGCATTGGAATAGTAAGACATAATGAAGTGTGTGAATTTAATTGTATGCTTTTGGAGAGCATTGTAACAATGTTGTTTTGTACAAGGTTGATCAAGGAAATTTTGTTGTTGTACAATTGACATCTGAAAGGAGAGTCTATAACTTGTATGTAATTCAATTACTATAATACAAGTGATATTTCTTTGGTGTGGTGGGTTTTTCTCCTGTAAGGGATTTCCCATGTAAAGCTGGTGTCTAATTGTGTATGTGTTTATTTCTCTATTATGTTATTCTTTTCATATGCATCTTAGTGGACTGTAATTGTAAAATTTAAAGACATATTTGCATTCTTCTCTGAGTTTTGACATTAGGAGAGTTAGTTCCACACCTTTAATTTTCCTAACAAGTGGTATCAGACGTTGGCCAGTTGTGTTATCCTTGTGGGTACGTTGGGTTTTCTTGTGTCAATTTTGTTCTGTGGGAGTCTTGTAAAAGTCTGGTAATTGTCAAATTACAGATTGAGACAGCAATGGCAAGTACATCAAGAAGGATTGAACTTGAGAAATTCAATGACAACAATTTTGAGTTGTGGAAACTCAAAATGGAAGATCTATTGGTTGATCGTGATATTTTGGTTGATGTGTCTAGAACAAAACCTTTTGGCATGAAGCAAGAAGAATGCAAACTAGCAGATAGAAAATCAAAGGGGTTGATAAGGGTATGTTTGGCAGACTCTCTTCTTCTAAATGTTCATGAAGAGAAGAATACATCTTCTTTATGGAAAAGATGGGTAGATATTTATCAGGGCAAGTCCTTGGTGAATAATTTTTTCTTAATAAGTTGTACTCTTTGAAAATGCAGGAAGGAGCATATGTTGTTGATCACTTGAATTCTTTTCACATGTTGATTGATCAATTAGCATCTATGGGTGTGAAGATTGATGATGAAGATCGTTGTATGCTATTGTTATGTTCTTTGTCAGAGTCTTGGGATCACTTGGTGATGGCGATTGAGAGCACGACAACCAATTTCAAGATGGAAGATGTCATTACTTCTTTGTTATAAGAAGAGATGAGAAGGAAATCTTCTGAGATGGCGAAGGAGGCTCTTATTGTTTGAGGTAGATCGAAAGAAAAAGGCAAGAAGAAGGACAAGAGGTCCAAATAAAAATCAAAAGGGAGATCAAAGTATCGTGGCAAGAAGTCCAAGGTGACGTGTTGGAACTGTGGGCAGCTTGGTCATGCCCAAAAGGATTGCAAATTGGAGAAAAAGAAGAAGAAGTAGAACTTTTCCGATAATGATTCTTCTCAAAGTGATGCAGATGCCTTCATTGCAGCCTTGTCAACTCGGGCATTAGATGATGTCTAGCTGATTGATTCTGGAACATCTTTCCACATGACATATCATAGAGATTGGTTCACAAAGTATGAAGAATACGATGGTGGAAAGGTGTATTTGGCAAGTGATTCATCTATGGAAATTGTTGGTTGTGAAAGAGTTAGAATTTAGTTTCCTGATGGAAGGATTAAGGGAATTGATGGTATAATGCATTACCAGGTCTGGCTCCAAATTTACTTTCTGTAAGTAAGCTGAATGATGTTGGAGTGCAAGTATCATTCTCAGGAAATTTATGCAAAATGACTAGAGGCTCAATGGTGTTGGCTAGGGGTACTCGAATTGGTACTCTATACAAGTTGGATGCACTAGTAGTTCAATGTAACAGTGTCTCTGCAAAGTCACAAAAGGTTGTTCGTAAAGAGAAGAAAGAAAATGTTCCTATTGGGGAAAACTCTTTGGAAGTTAAACTTCCACTAGAGAAGACTATGCTTTGGCATCAAAGGCTCAATCACATTGGTGAAAAAGGTTTGAAAGCCTTGAAAAATAAAAACCTCGTTGAGGGGCTTGATGATTGTAACTTGGAATTTAAATTTTATGAACATTGTATATATGGAAAATATCATCATGTTTCATTTTATTCCAGTCCTCATAAATCTTCTGTTATACTTGATTACATTCATTATGACATGTGTGGTCTAGTGAATGTTCCTTTTTTATCAAAATCTAAATATTATGTTTCTTTTATTGATGATTATTCAAGAAGGCCATTTGTGTATTTAAAAAAAATTAAATCAGAAGTGTTCAGTCATTTTAAGGAATTTAAAAACCTTGTGGAAAATCAGACTGGAAGAAAAATAAAGTGTTAAAGGACTGACAATGGTGATGAGTTTTTTTCTGATGAGTTCGAAAGTTATTGCAAAGACCATGGGATTAAAAGGTATAAAACTACACCTTACACTCCACAACAAAATGGAGTTTATGAAAGGTTGAATAGGATGTTGATGGAGAAGGCAAGAAGTATGTTGAACAATGTTGGTCTAGAGAAGAAGTTCTAGGCTGAGGTTGTGGCTACAACATGTTAATTGTTGAATCAGTCTCCTTTGTCATCACTTGTTGAAAAAATTCCTATGGAAGCTTGGTCTGGTAAGAAGCCCTCTCTAAGGCATATCTGTGTCTTTGGCTGCGAAGCATATGTTTATGTGTTAGATGCAAAAATATATAAATTGGAGAAAAAATCTATTAAGTGTATCTTCATTGGCTACGACATTGGTGTGAAAGGATACAAGATTTGGAATCTTGTGACTGAGAAGGTATTGTACAACATAAGTGTAATCTTTCATGAGTTGAAACCTTCTACTTTGGATCTGTAGTCAAAGATGAAAGAAAAAAAAGAGGAAAAAAATCATGTTGTTGAAATACCTCTAACTCTAGAAAAAGAGGAACACCACATTGATAGTGTACCTAAAACTGAGGAGAGTTCGAGCAGCTCTGAGAGTTTTGAACAAGAAGAAGAACTATAACCTTAGCCTCATCCTGTGAGGAAGTCTACACGTGAGAAGAAGCAACCTGATAGGTTTGGATTATCTATGTTGGATTCTAGTTGTTCCTATGCTTTGATTACTAACACTGATGAGCCTAGGACTATAAAATAGGCAACTACAATGTCTGATTCAGATTCCTGGTTGGAAGCCATGAATGAAGAAATGACATCCTTGAAGAAAAATGATACTTGGGATCTAGTTCCATTACCTGAAGGTAGAAATCCTATGGGCTGCAAATGGGTGTTTAAAAAGAAAAATGGTCTAAAGGGTTTTGTTGAAAAATATAAAGCGAGGTTGGTTGCGAAAGGATATTCCGAGGTAGAGGGAATTGATTATGGGGAAATTTTTTCTCCAGTAGCAAAGCTGACATCTATCAAATTTATTTTGTCACTTGTAGCAACATATGATTGGGAGGTTGAACAGATGGATGTAAAGATAACATTTCTTCATGGTGATCTTGAAGAAGAAATTTATATGTCCCAGCTAGAGCACTTTGTGAAAAAAGGTAAAGAAAATATGGTTTGCAAGATGAAAAAATCTTTGTATGGATTAAAACAATCTCCTAGAATGTGGTACCAGAAGATTGACACATTTTTTTTGTCATTGGGATTTGTAAGATCAAAATCTGATTATTGTGTGTATTACAAAGCTGAGAATGATCTTATTTTAATTATTGCCCTATATGTGGATGATATGTTATTCATTGGGAATAGTAAGCTTATGATTTTTGATCTAAAATCTCAGTTGTCTACAAAATTTGAAATGAAAGATCTAGGTGCAGCGAGGTATATTCTAGGGATGGAAATAACCAAGGATAGAAAGAGTAGAAAATTTTGGCTCAGCCAGAGTAAGTATATTAACATTGTTCAAGAGAGGTTTGGCATGATTGATTGAAAGAAACTAGTTGTTCCAGTTTTGCAGGGAATGAAGCTATCTATTGAAGATTTTCCAAAATCTCCTACTGAGATGGAGGACATGACCAGAGTGCCTTATTCAAGTGTAGTTGGAACTTTAATGTATGCAATGGTCTGTACAAGGCTAGACATTGCCTAAGAAGTGGGAGTACTTAGTCATTTTATGGCAAATCTAGGAAGGACACATTGAGATGTTTTGAAAAGAGTTTATAGATATTTGAAAGGTACATCTCAGTACGCTTTGTTTTATCATGGTAACTCTTCTAAATCACTGAGATCTATTAGCATTTGTGTATATGTGGATTTTGATTGGGCAGAGGAAACTGACAGTAGAAGATCCGCCAATGGATATATTTTCATGGTGAATGGTGGTGTAGTTATTTGGATGAGCAAGCGATAGGTTGTAGTGGCTTTGTACAGTACAAAGGTATAATACATGGTAGCTACACATTCCTGTAAAGAAGTAATCTGGTCAAGATGTTTGTGTTCTAACATTGGGTTTGATGTAGGGAAAATTACAATTTACTGTGACAGTCAAAGTGCTATTTGTCTGGCGAAAAATCCTACTTTCCATGCCAGGATGAAACATATTGATGTGCAATATCACTTTGTATGAGATATGGTGGAGGATGGAAATTTTTTTTTAGAAAAAGTGGATACTTTGGAAAATGTTGCAGATGCATTGACGAAACTAGTGAGCATAGAAAAGTACATGTGGTGTGCTACTTCGATGGGCCTTGGTGCCCATGAATCTTAGTAGTTTTTGGATGCTCTAGAGGTGTCAGTAAGATCTTCATCAAGTGGGAGATTGTTGGAAAATGTGCCTCAAACTTACTGACATGAAACTCATGAAAGAGAAAAATTGGTGAGACATCTGGACTATCTTGCCGACAAGTAGCTTGGTCCTGAAGGTTCGAAATGATCATTTCGTGTGACTAATGGTCAGTCTTGCTGATGGGATACATCAATATGACCTTAATGGTCGGAGGAAGCTTTCTATCTCTCGGCGATAGTAGTAGTATAACCGATAGGTGATGATCGGTGAGAGTCTTGCCGATGGTACTCTGTGGTCCTCGATACAACCTGGAAAGATCAGACTGACAGTAGTAGTCTGACCGATGGGTGATGATCGACATGAGTCCTACCAATGGTTCTTCATTTGTGGGACATATGACTTTAGCCTAGCTTATGAGATCTTTGTCTGATAGTTGACGTTTAGCTAATGGGTTGTGATCGGTGTGAGTCTAGCTGATTGTTCTTCATCGGTGGGAAACATGAATTTGACCTAGCTTTGGGATCTTCGTCCAAGGGTTGACATCCAGTCGATGGGGTGTGATCAGAGTGAGTTTTGTCGATGAGATCACAAGTAGGAACTTCATCAGTAGAACATGAAATATCGAGTGACCTTTTGGAAACTTCCATCGAGGTGTGTACTCGACTTGATGGTCTTTGGTCGGGGAGATTTCACCCAGGTCTGACCGATTGAGCGTTTGGAGGCTGTAGTTTGCAATTGTCAAATGGATGGTTTTGGCACCGGTGGGACACGGTTTGGTGTCTCACCGATACACAATGTAGTTGAATTGGAAGATGAACCAAACTGTTGGTTGAAAGAATGAATCAACCATGGTTGTGGGGTAAATTGCGGTGTGTGCAACTAATCATGGGTTCGAATGGTTATTGTTTTGAACTATATGATGTATAATCATTGGAACAATAAGACATAACAAAGTGTGTGAATTTCATCGTATGCTTTTGGAGAGCATTGTAATAGTGTTGTTCTATACAAGGTTGATCAGGGAAATATTGTTGCTATACAATTTACATTTGAAAGGAGAGTTTGTAACTTGTATGTAATTCAATTACTGTAATACAAGTGATCTTTCTTTGGTGTGGTGGGTTTTTCTCCCATAAATTTGGTGTCCAATTGTGTATGTGTTTATTTCTCTATTCTGTTATTCTTTTTGTATGCATCTTAGTGGACTATAATTGTAAAATTTAAAGACATATTTGCATTCTTCTCTGAGTTTTGACATTAGGAGAGTTAGTTCCACACCTTTAGTTTTCCTAACAGAAATTTTGTGCAAGAAGTGTTTAGATTGCATGAAATTCCTAAAAAGATTATTTTTGATAGAGATGCACGAATTACTTCTAAGTTTTGGCAAACCTTGTTTTCTACACTTGGGACTCAATTAAATATTAGCTCAACTTATCATCCAAAAAAGGATGGGAAAACTGAAAGGGTAAATCAATTATTTGAAGATCTACTTAGAGTGTATTGTATGGATCAGCAATACAAGTGGGAAGATTATTTACCTTTGGTCGAATTTTCTTACAGTAACTCATATCATTCTGCAATTAAGATGGCTCTATTTGAAGCCTTGTATGGTTGAAAGTGTCAAACTCCTATAAGTTGGGATAAACTTGAGGATCGACTAACTCTTGGACTAGAAATGTTGGTAGAAATGGATGAGAAAGTTAAGGTTATTAAGAAAAGGTTAGCAGAAACTAATAGTCGATAGAAAAGTTATCCAGATGCTAAGAGAGTGCCCCATAATTTTTCTTTAGGTGACAAAGTACTTTTGAGAGTAAAGCCTCACAAGAGTTCCATCAACTTTGGAAAGTCTTCTAAGTTAGCTCCACTTTATGTTGGACCCTTTGAATTTCTAGAGGAAGTGAATCATGTAGCTTGTCGAATTGCTTTGCCACCAACTCTTGCCAAAATGCATAATGTCTTCCATGTGTCCTACCTTAAACAATATATACTAGGAGATATTCATTTGATTGATTGGACTGCTTTATAGGTAAAGGATCCCAAAGTAATAAATCTCGAGCCTATAAAGGTGGTGGAAATATGTAAGCTTCACTTACATAATAGGGATCTATCATGGTGCAAAGTACCATGGGATCAATACATAGGAGACTCGACAACTTGGGAGGATTATGCAGAAATTTAGCATAAGTTTCCAGACATTCTCAAAGCCTTTGAGAATGAAGAATAAATGTAGAATTAGATGTATGTTTTAAATAATACTTTAGGTCATCAGGGATGATGAATCATAAGGGGGACAATATGTTACACCCCAATTTTAAAGATGCTACGTATTAGTACTGCATAGGGCGAAATGATTGTAATGAGAATTCTAAGAATGAATAAAGTATGTTATTCCTTGTTATCAATATGAGTGTTTTCACATTTAATGATTTTCTCATTTGATGTTGTTCCAATTGATGTTATCCATGGAAAATTATTGCATTATAAGGTTATTACATTTGTGAATATTCTAACTCTTGAGATGTTTATGTATACTGCTTATGTTATGAACATTTGACTATCATGATATTATGTTAGTGGATGCAGGTATATAAACCATTCCTCCAGGCAGAGGGAAAGTATCACTCAGGAGAGGAGCTTGGTCGGTTAACTGGTAAAGTGAACCATTTGAGCATACACACACATCACCTTAGATTGAGTAAACTGAGTAAGTTGTGTTGGTTATAGTTAATTCATCTGTAGCTTGCATTTTGTATTAGGAGTCTAGTCTACTTTTGTATGCATTTATGAGTGATGTTTATCTATGTATCTATCTTGTGATTTTATGATCATAATTATTGTAATGTAAATGGATGTAAGTGAATCAAAAGTGGACATATATACATATATATATAGTATATACACATATCCATACATATATACACATCGATACAAGCATACACTAGAAAATGGATATGCCCATACGAATGCATCGATATGGTATACCTACACATACATGTAAATAGAGGTATATATAGTCATATGTATGCATATATGCACACATCCGGTAATATGTGGCTATTAATAATACTATTATTATTATTACCTTCTGAATTTTCATAAATATATCGAATGTTTGTTAAATATATATATGTGTACTTATATATTAAATATTATATATAAATTATAGTTATATTAAAACATATATATATATATATATATATATATAAATAAATTTATACTTGTGTATTTAAATATATATATATATATATATATATATATATATATATATATATATATTGTGAAGGGGAAAAGTGTGCTAATCTAAAGTGCAAAACAAACTAGAATGCAAGAGAAGCACAAAAACACCTAACACCTCAAACGATTAGCCTAGTTGGATTCAAAACAAAGAAAGATAAAGATGAACAATGTGATTATACCTTGTTTCGAATCGACCCTTTGGTTGGCCCTTGATATCACTTTGATATGTGCTCCTTGGATTGGTAACTTGAAATAATGGTAGTAGATGAGTGGCTAATGAAGGTGGGTGGATGTGATAATGGCGGTAGATGAAAATTCAAGATGCTATGGAGGTTGCAACAAATGGCTTTAATGGCTTGAAAGGCTTGAGGGAAAAATTTTGGTATGCATGTAATGACTCTCCAACTAGAAGATGCAAGATCCTTTAATGAAGGAAGAGGGGGATATTTATAGAAGAGATTGAACTCCCTAGGGAATTCAATGGTCGGGATTGAGCCACCATGGCCAAGATGGAGGGCTATGGTGAGTTGAGGACTCACAAGCCCTCACATCTTGACATGTGGTAGGTGAAGTGTCCAAAGGACAAGGTGAGATGGCAAGGGTACAAATGACATGGAAGAGGCCATGTGATCCCAAGGTACTAGCAAGTACCTTGGGATGAGAGAGGATCTCCACAAAAATTAATCCCTTGTCCCCAAGTGGAGCTCAAAATGAAAAGTGATGAATTTTATAAAGTCATCCCTTGTCAACATGGGGGATGGTGAAGGCCTTGGACGAATAAAAGTGAATTTTTAATTAACTTTTTGGAAAAGACCAAAGGGGTAAAACAAGATTCCCCTAAAAGGGGTCTTTGTCTTTTGGGCACGATGTGACATATGAGATGTCATGGGGAAGACAAATGCATGGGGGGAATAAGTGTGAATTTTTAATTCACATGAGGAAGAGGTCAACCCAAAAAAGGTAAGTACCAAGAAAGGTTGACCTAAGGACATGCTATAAAGGGTAAGTGATTAGGATTAAGATTGTGCAAACAAGTGATTAGATTAATTAATGATGATTAGAGGCAAGTGGCAAGTTATGGAGGATGTGACATTAATCCTAAGTAAGGATATACACACCTTAATGGGGAATTAATTAAATTAATCTAGTTTAGTGAAAGGGTTATGGAGGATGTGACAAGGAGAGAGAAAGAATGAATTAAAAAAATAAAAAGGATAATTGACTAAATTAAATAAATTGATTGCATTTATTTAATTTAGAGATGAAGTGGACTTATGTATAAAGTATTTAATTGATTAAATTAAATACCTTAGGAATGTTAGGGAAAAGGGAACATTAATTAAATAAATAATTTAATTAATGTTGATGAAGGGGATGAAGGAAAGGAATAAATTTGACCTTATGTAAAGGGGTCAAATTTAGGTGTCTATATATATATATATATATATGTTTAATATATCTAAAACTAAAAATATATATATAATAAAATATATAATTAATATCATTAATATATGGAAATTGAATTATTTCCAAATCAATAGATATTTCTCATTCTTCAATGGAAATCAAAATATTATAAAGTTGAAATATTTCTAAATCATGTTAGAGAACATTTGTAACAAAATATTTATTAATCGATATATCGATTAATGTTTGGGATGAAACAAATTTTGAAAAATAGCACTCGAAGAAGTCGCGTGTCCTCTACAAAATTCATGTAGGAACCAAGGCATTTGACCAAGTCTGTAGTAAATAAAAAAACCAATGCTATTTGCAGCTCTGTTGATTCAACCTAATAATAGGCTATGTGTACATAATTCATCAAATGACTTTTTCTCTATGATTATCTTTACTCGCCATAACATGAAATTGGTGTCACATCTGAAGAATAAACCTATAGGTGTCGATTAACACAATTTTTCCATATGTTTTGAATTAGTCTTCAAAATGCTATCAATTGCTAAAGGCTGACTCACCTTGCTAAAAGATGAGTAGGGAAGGGAAATCGCACCACCTTCTGGTTTAAATGTTTCATACAATAGTAGTGGAAAACCACATTCCAAAACATGAGGAAAATGTTGGAGGATGAGGACTATAGATAGTCGCCCAACCTTCATTGTTGATTATTCATTGTTCTCATTCATCATATGCAAACTTATTCGCTCATTCATATTACTCTATCATTTCATTTCACTCATAGTTTGTGATTACCAGTTTGTGTTGTTTTCCATATGTGCATATTTCTGAGTGACATTATCTACAATCATTCATCATTTTTTGAGTGGCAATTGATACATTCAATCTTCATAATTCTGAGTGATATTAGTATTCAATAGTGTTCACATTTTTGAGAGATTATTTACATTTGGAGTGAAACTTATTCTACCCAAGGAATACATTAGTTCTACTACTGTTTTCTAAGAGTGGAAAAGGAGAAATCTTGTGAGAAAATTATCATCATTTGGAGAAACTAGAAACTGGGTTGAGTTAGAAGTAAAGGAAACTCTACCTTCAATTTGGGGAAAAGCATTCATAGGCATGGGATATTCTTCTACTATTCCTTTTACAAATATTTCTATGTTGTTTGAAAATTATTTATGTCTATGCATAGGAAGTGAATTATTTCTTGAATTATGTTTTATGTCTATGCATAAGAAGAGGTTTTCTAGAGATAAAAGATGCATTCTAGTTGTATTTTTCATTATTTGTATGATCTCCATATACGAAGAATATCGGTTACATTAGTTACTATATACTAGGATTGAAATGAAGGCTTGTGTCAAGTAAAGTTCAACCAACTAAGTTATTAGATTAACTCTAAAGAGCTTGTAATACTCCTAGGATAAGGATTCTAGTATGGAATGGAACTTGTGAAGTACTCATTATGTTGATTCATTTCTAGTAGTGTAATATGATGTAGGATGTCTCGGGTATGGATTATCCATTAGAAGGAAAAGACCTATGCGTAGTGTAAGATAGCCCTAATTCAAATTGGTCCTGAATAGTGTATGTGATAAATGAACCTCAATAGAAATACTATATGAAACACTTTGGCCAAAGTAGTGTAATTTATAAACATCCACTTAGACTGTGTGATGATTACGTTGCTAGTTCATCGTGATCCCTTATTACATACTAGTTCGAGAGTTGTCGTCTTGCACAGGATCTAGTTATGTAGGACACAACACCATGCTCAGTTGGTTAATAGAAGTAGTTACTCTACCAATCTCTTCATCGAAGGGAGGTCCATCTATCGAATGATAGATGTGCGAGGGACCACATTATAAGTCCATGGTTGGTGGAAAAGCACCTGAGTGATGCTTCTCCTCCACATCAAGCTATTAAAGTACCAAGATTTGAAAGGACGGATTCTTGGACCTTCTTACTATTATTTGTTTCAAAAGATCTTTGAGCTATTTATGTACTTGTATGTATTCTTACTTTGATTTTTATTTGAAAAGGAAAATATTTCTTGTTGAAATATATTGAATCTTGTTTTGGATTTATCAATGAAAGAAAATAAATTGTTTATTGCAATGTCTTTATTTCTCGTTACTTTTCTTTGATGGTGTAAAATTAAAGAATTTTTTTTTATGTAAGGGTTAGGTCATTATAGACCATGAGGAAATACTTGAAACAATATTTTTTAGATCAAACCTGTATGGTTCCTTGGATTGGTTTTAAATGAAAAAAATTATTTTTGATAAGGTAAGTAAGGTTTTGAAAATTTCTAGAACCTTGTATAGAGATAAGAAAATAAAAATTCCAAACACCAAAGTCTCAAACTTTTCCAACAAAGTAGAGAAGTAGAAACAACGAAAACACCGCAAAAACACAACAGACTAACAACCAACCCTAGCACCAAAAACTTGAGGGAACAAAAAAATTAGAACAAACAACAATCCTAAGTCAAAGATAGAGAAACATCAAAGGCTTTGAGCCAAAAAACTTAAACCCAAAACACAAGGACCGAGAGCCCAAAATATCACCTGAAACAACCAGACAACAAACCACCTGTAGCAGCTAGACTACAATAGACCTTACACTTGTTCCCACCAAAAGAGGGGTAAGAATCACAAGTTGTTAGGGAGAAGCGTTCTTCAAATTGTACCATCTAACCAGACACCAACCCCAAAACCACCTCAAAAGGATAGGGCTCCCCTCTATAGGAGAGGAAGAAGTGGGGACCAAAACTACCATAGACACCTCCCTCCTATGCAAGCACGTTCCACCTCAATAAGAACTAGTAGAAGAGAGAAGCACTTCCCACCATTTCTACAACCTCTTGCTCCACGTCAATAGGAGAGGGCTCCACCTTAATAGGAGAAATATTCACCTCTATTGAATACAACATTTGTAGAACATGGTAGCAAGCAAGAACTCTAGTAGAAAAGGAAAACACCTCCTCCTTTGGCATCTAGAAGGACAAAAACAAAGGGAAGGACAAAAAAAACCTCCTATCCAACACAATCAACCCAACCCACCATAAATCCAATAGCTCCTTCCTCATAAAAAAAGAACCTTCCACCCCAAGAGGCAACCAACAAACCAAAAATCTAGAACAGAAAAACCATCCTCCAGAAGAATGAAAATCATCACAGAAACAACCACCAACCAAGCATAATCCTTGGCCTAGAAATAGTCCATACCCTTGCACAAAATAACCAAAAGGGATAGTAGGGCCTTCACAAAGAATCTTATCAATGGTTCAAAAACCACCAGAAACAAGGCACATAGGCCACAAGAGTAGGGGAAAATAAAGGCCAAGACAAGCACCCAACACAAATCTAAGATGCAACAAAAAAAGGACAGATCCATCACAACAAAACCAAAACCTCCCTCTAGCGAGAGAGTCAAGAAAATTCCCACCACCAAGGAAGTGTGGAGCAGAGAAAGATGGTCAAAGCAACACACAACAACCCAAAATTTAAACCCAAAAGGTGTGATAACAACAAGCTAACACCTATGTAACACCAAAAAGGGGTGAGGAGGAAGCTCAAACCCAACATGCTCAACAGCCAATAGAAACCTCGAAGGGACCATTGAACAAAGGAGGCCATGAGAAAACACCAAAAAAACACCATCTTCATCCTCAGAGACAACCTCACCATCTCCACTAGAAGAGAAGCACACAACAAAACCATATTTGAAAGTGACCCCCAAGAGCAAGAGCTAGAGACAAAGAAAGTGTAGAGCAAGCAAGTGCTTGAGAGTCCCAACCCACTTAGCAAAAATGAGGTCATGGGAAAAGATCAGTGGTGAAACCAAACTCCACCAAGCAAAAAATACCCTCCCAACCATCGAAAGACCAAAATCAATGGAAAGACCAAAATTTGATCCATCGCAGGAGTAAGGCATGATGGAGGGCAACACACCAGGAAGCACAAAGGCATTTACCCCTCAACACAGGCATATAACATACCCAACCCCATCACCCTAGGCAAACAAAGGGTGACTAGCAAGGAGCACACACGAACTACACAACACCCCATCCACCACCAGCCAAGCATCATCCCCATCATCCTCAAAGCTAGAATTTCCCTCCTCTTTAGAACCAGAGGATTTCAAAATCCTCCCACGGCTAATTTTCCTGCTCCTACACTCCATTGTGCTACATATTCCAGCCATTTGTTAAGTCAAGCTAGTTTGTAAATATGTACATTGGATTTGTAAAGTCATACTATTGATCACTTTATTTTTTTATTAAAATATGTATCATAAAACTAATCTTAATTAGATAATACCATCTTTAGATGGCCCCCTTTACCCTTGATCTTTCATTAAAAAGTAGACCTCCTTGGGATCAAGAACAAATCATCAATGAGGGGTGATTACTAGTTGACATGTTCACTTTCTCCAATTATCCTTAATTTTTGATAGGATATGCATTAGTTAAGGTATCTCAGAGTAATATAGTTCCCCTCCCTAAATTCCCCCTAAATTTGATAAATTGGACCTCCTTTTCCTCATCTCTATATAGTTTTGTAATAAGTTCTCACTTGAGAAATTTGGTTCAGAAATATTTTTTGAAAGAGTAATTCCATGTTAGTTATTTCTATATTTTTGGCAATAAATTAAATTTTACATATAAGTTTACAAGGATCTATGTCAAAATTTACAAGATATATCTTAATTTTTATATAACATTTTCATGATTTTTACACTAGCTTAGAGTGGTATCTCTTTGGTTTTACTAAAAAATCCCTCCATTTTCCCTATAGTCTCCCTGGAACCTTGATACACCTCCCCTTGTTAGTATTCATCCATTTCCTACCATTATTCTTTCCATTTTTTTGTCCTTATATTTAGTATAGTTATGCATCTTATATCAACCTTATAATGCTAAATTCAAAGATTATTTTTGGATGTATATGATTTGATTAGAAGAGGGATATTCCTTGTTTGATTTTCATTCACATTGGTTGTTATATGTTGTTCTTGATCTAATTATAACCTACAAGTATAGTTGATGTGTTAATTGAGGCTGCAATTATATAGATATAATGGTGGTTATTTCAAAGGCACATGATTTTCCTAGTTTTGTAACTCATTTTGATCCATGTGGGGTAATAAGACATGATATTTATTTAACCATTTTCTCTATTTGAATCATTCATGATTCAAGATCCCTATCTATGAAAAATAATAAGTGCATATTTTCATGTGTTCTTTTAATTAGTTTTTATCATGCATTTATGTTTGTTGTGTTGTAAATGTATTAAGGCCTAAGGGAATGATAAAAATGAACTTCAAATATCAAGGGCGCCATTTAGATTTAGTTTGGTGAACTTTAACATGATAGAAAATATCATTTTTACTTTATTTATATAAAAATAGAAGGGTTTATGTACATACATGAGTTGGGGGTGATTTTTGACTTATTAAAAAGAATAAATGACTTGTTTTAGAAATTTATAAGGTCTTTAGGAAAGGTATAGGTTAATTAGGACAGCCATAAGTTCATTAGAGCATTCATAAATTCATTAGACTTGTTGTCAAACAGATTGCACCCGTATGCTGAAATATTGAATTTTAGCAATCTGTTGACACATTGGAACTAATTCTAGGTTGTGGGTATCCTATGAGGAATTAGACCTCCAAATTCTAGGCTGGTTCCTATGAATTTTTTTCTGATTAATAAATGGGTGAATGTTGGGAAAAAGGATAAAATTATTTAAACTGAATGCAAAACTGTGAAGCTTTAAATATGGTGATGCTTACACTTGAAAATAATGATCTAAAAGACAGTTTGGTTCACAATTGATTCTCAGAATATCTAATTTGCACATCAAAATCTAAACAGTTTGAACTCATATGAATGTTTCATACAAAGGTTCATAAAACTATTTTCTTTTAGAGGAAAAGAACAGTGTTCTCACAATTAAGAAAATAATCTTATTACGAACTCAGTGCATGACCTATGAATTAAACTTGAATGCATACATATATTTATGATTGAGACAGAAAGATAAAGATTTCAATGCTGAAACACAAGACAATTTGATCAAATCAATCACAACAATGATGCCTGAAAGCTTGAAGGCAAAACCTGACACTATTGAGAAGATAAAAGGAAAAACTCCATGCTAAAACCGAGGTAACCTGTAAAACCTGCTATGTATTAACCTAAAAATAATGCTGAGTTACAAATCATTCACTTTGCAGAGTGCAAAGGAGAAAAATCAGAACTAATGAAAAACAGTTAAGTTTTTCAATATATACAAAAAGCCTCTCCAAAAGGCATGTAAAAAGAGCTGAAAGTCCAACTCTAAGAAAGGGTGATAAATCCAAGGCCAATTCCAAGCAGAAGAAAATATCTCCGAAAAGGAGGCCCAAATCCATGCAAAAACAAGTCCACTCAAGCTCAAACTCACTCCCAAGTCATAACTGATACATGCACTATTCCAACTGAACTGCAAATCCCTGAAAAGTGGGCCAAAGCATGCAAAAAAATGCCTCGTTTGTATCAATCTGCCCATGCAAAATGAAACTCCATCTTTTCCTTATTCTATGCTTGCATTATTGGATTTATTTAACTCAATGTTATTTTGCCTAAAAATAGTTGTATTAATTAAATGATTTATAATTTTATCATTTAATTAATACCACTTTACATGGGTGAGAAAAAATAACATTAAATTAATTGAATTTAATCAATGCAATCCTAGTCTATGTCTATCACAAAATGTATGATATATCATCATTTTCACCATACTACACACCTCCCGCGCTTCATGCACTATACCAACTATATATTGATCTAATGGAATTTTTATACTTTAACATAATGTTTCGGCCATTTAGCATTATTGGGCACTTGACCTTGTAAGTCATTACCTTGGAAAAGATAAGATGAGATGATTAATTAAAAAGTCAAAAATTATAATCATCATTTGGGAATAAGAACTTGGTAAAAGATATCGAACCCTAAAAGGATTCGGCATTGTTTACTTCACTTGCTTTGAAGAAGTCTTAAGAAGAAGCTACAGCCGCCGCGCTTAGGGTTTGAGCATACTCAGCTCAGCTTGAGACTCCATTGGCGTCTCACTTGATGCATTTGTTGGAATTCGGTCTAGGGCCTTTCTTGAGGATTTACGAGCTCTGTACCTACTGGTAAGTCATTTTCTTGATAGAAATGTTGATATTTGTGAGACTCACTCCTTTTGTAAAAGAGAATTCTTTGTGACAAAAGATTAATTTTATATTTGATCTACATTCCAAAGCATAGAATCTCCCTTAAATTTCGTTGCTTCAACAGAATACAAGGAAAAATTGCACTCTAGGCCACGACCTGTTAAATTTATTTTGTAGACTTTGCTTCTGAGCTTTAAAACTAGAAACCATCATGAATATAAGCTTCTGTCACATTTTTCTGAGAGCCCTGTGAGAACAAGCCGCCATTACTGGTGATGCATTTGAACTTTCCTGATACTACTGTTGATTAACTTACTTTGAAAACTCAAAAGGGTCCTTAATTTCGTGAGTTAAAAGCTCACTCCACCAGCTGCAGGCTTTGTATTTTTCTATCAAGCATTCTTTGATATTTCTGGCCGCCATCAATATGTGCTAACCGAGCTTTCTGGAGGAAAGAAAAGGAAGACCCACATGGTTTATATGTATTTCCCTCCAGAAGAAAACAAGATATGGCACGTTATTATTTGATCTCCAGTTAAACTATATGTCTTCAGCTATATATGCCATATTGGAGATTCAGATTGGCTCTTGTGAGGTTGCTAAACCTATGCATACTACTATACTCATCATTTTTGGTGCTTATGTTGTTCCATGGCGACTATGAGAATACCTATATAGGTTGTGATCTCCATATATATTTTTCTTTTATATTTCATTTTTTGTGTTTGATATGTTCATGTTGAAGTATTGACTATCCGCCACGGTAGTTTTTCTCTTGAAGCTCATTTGCTTTGAATAATAGTGAAGAAAAACCCATGTCTGCCCTATATTTCCCTTTATTTGCGCTTTTGGGTTTTATTTTGTATGTTGCACCAGTTATCAATACTTGCTTGAAAATCCCCTTGAAATGGTTTGTAACACACAAATAGTGACTGCTTTATTTTGGGGCATTAAATAATATTTTGCTTACTGTTTTGTTATAGTCAAAAGACTACATGTTCAATGTAGGTGCTGAAACTTTAATGATGTAGATCTTCCTCTCTTATCACCTTCAGGGCTTTGCTGTCATCAAATGACTCTTTGAACATGCTTGGCTTTTGTGATAGATCAGTTCTCAAAACTATCATTCTTGAATTGTTCTTTAAACCCTTCTTGCACCATCCACAACATATGCATCTGGCGTTGTCACCTTCAAGTCTGTTTCTTGACTTGTCTACACTTTTTTTCTGTATACTTACACTTGCTATTGTGTTGATCCAAATCTGAAAATCACTATGATAGACGTTTGTTTCAGAAAAATCATTATTATCCAGAAAATTCATTTTTGATAATAATGTTGCTTATATGTAACAATGCTATAGTCATACACCTGGCACTTTTCATGTAATTATCATTCAACTTGGAGCTTCATAGATGGAAGATTTGTTCTCAAATATGTAAAACAATTTTGACCTGGAAAGCATGATTTTCTACTTAAAAAAACAAGATCATTCATTGTATTTTCTGCTGCAACAATATACAATTTCTGACCTGGAAAGTGCTTCCAGTGTAAAAAAAATTACTCAAAACTGGTATTTGTATTTTGACTTTTGTGTTGTACATGCTCTTGCTCCTTAAATTTCAAAAGAGAAAGGATAGCTAGTTGTAACACATGTGTGCAAGCATGGTTAATCCTCATCATGTCTTGTAAAATAAACTCAAAACTCCATGAAAGAAGTGAGTGTTTGATATTCTGTTTCAATTTCTCTTAAGTGTAAAGAGGCTCGATACCTCATTTAGATGTAATGTGGGAATGTAAAGTAGAGCTTGAAATAGAATATCAAAGAAATTTATGAGTCCTTTACGCTATATATTTGATCTTTTCTTGACATAAAAAGCAAAGATATGTTGTATTCTTAGACTGTTTTTCCTGAATCTCTTTGAAATGAAGCTACTTATTTGACTATTTCTTTATTTCAGCAGCTCTCTAAATGATTGTTATCCATGTAAATGACTCTCGTGTGTAACCTGAGAGTGTGTCCTTTTGATATGCCGGGCTCAACCCTTGTGGGAGCCCATTTTACTCCACATATCCAATAAGATGATCACGACATAATGCACCTGTTCCTGCACAATGAACAAACATGTTAGCAAAATAAAAGAAGTTGAAAGCTTCCTCTTTCTTTATATTGTTTGAATTTTCATAATCAACTGATAGATGCTTGAATAGATGTAAATTATATTCCTATTGGAAATGTAAGCATAGGACTGATTTTGTTTCATCATTGCATAGAGTTAATCTCTAACATCATTTACGTTCATGTTGTAGGACAACTCAAAGAGAGCGAAGTTGAGGAACCTGGAAAGCTTCATTAACGCCAATAAGAGACATCAAGCATCATGGGTTCCATCATTACAAGCAATGATGAACCACTCTCCCTTCTATATTTATTTTGTCAACAGTTGTATACTATACAAACTGCTTTTGTACCTATTGTTTGATTATGTTAATCAAAATCTGCTACTCCCATGGCTTGTGTGGGATTCTGGTTTGCACATTATGAATAAAGCAACAAAAATTATGCAATCTTGTGATGTAATTTTGAAGTGTTTTTGCATAATATCATTGAAATATACATTGTTATGAAGTAATGCACAATATGAGTACTTCAGCAGAATTCTTTTTAAACATCTTGTATACCTTTTAGCTTGAATTTGCAATTCAGCTCTACCTGTTTGAGCTGGTGGCGAAAAATAGGTAACAAGACTATCATACATTCATTAGGGTAGTCATAACTTGTGTAGACACTTAAATATTCCTCATTGATATTATGCACTTGAGTCTGATTAATTAACATTTCCTCCTAAATCACTTTAGACTAGCCATTTAATTAAATAACTCATATTATTTAGTTAATTTCATCAATTTCTATTATTAATCAAATAATTAAATTTATCAAATTAATTCATTCTCTTCTCACTAATGTTCACCCCATTTAATTAAATAAATCAAATATTTTAATTAAAACCCTAAATTCCTCTCATTTGATTAAATAAATCAAATTATTTAAAACAAATGTCACAAACCCCTAACCTACTTAAGTTGATTAATTCTGAATTATTTAACTTTAATCACATCCTAATCTCCATTACCCATTTCTCTAGCTTTTAACCCCGCCAAGGTTGAACAAACCCATGATCAACTAACCAAGTTGCACATGGAAATAATTTATTTTAATTAAATAATTATCCAATTTTCCTCACAAAGGCACATTATGTGGGATAATCTCCTCAACTACCCATTCATTTAATTTCCCTCCAAAGGTATTAAATGCCTCTTACAAGGGCATTCAATGCCACTTACATTCCATCTTGTCCCTCTTACACCCTCAACCATATGCCTTCAATTCTCTTACATACCCTTAAAATTTCATCTACATGCCTTAACTCTTCACATTCTTCAAAATGTGCTCCACACATATCCCATGGCTTTCATTAGCCTTGTGAAAAGTGCCACAATGCTATAGGCCCCCATTTTAGTCTCACATCCACCAATTCCATCCTTTATTCAACCCTTCTCTCCTATAAATAAAGGCTTTCTTTATTGAATATAGATCCATAATTTCATGCATTGTTACTCTAGTCATTTCATTCATCAATTGCATACTATTCATGTCATTTTAGCTTGATTTTAATATCTTTTTGCATCAATTTCATCATCTTCACATAAAATAATCTTGGAGATTATCATAAGGGATTGGGAAAGGGCCACTTTCCACATCAAAGTGAAACCAAGTCCACTATGGGATGGAGGTTTGAACTACTTTTATCGTTTACATGCTTTCATTTGCTTTCTTTTGTGCTTTTGTTTCATGTTTTCATGTTTTAGAATGATCAAGAATTTTATAGGGAAAGATATTTGTGCTTATTTGGATGACTAATGCTCCTATGTATGTCTATTTTTAGCTATGTGTAGATTATCATTCACATTTTAATGCTAGAAGGAGGGCTAACCATTTAAAAATTTGCAAATTTAGCTTAGAGATCATGTTTTTTGCAGTTTCGGGAAAGCAATGCTATTTTTTGCAACTAGAGCGTTGCCTTTGCTTGTCGCACTGCTATTGCTGGAAGTTACAATGTCTCTTCTACCAAAAAAAATCACTATCTCTGTCAGGGGGTCACTTTGGATGAATACCGTCACTTCTTCCTTTTTCTTTCAATGTTGCCTTTGATATTTCAACACTTTTGACTTCTTGAGTTTTTGTGGTTTTGTAGATTTTCACCAAATTTTCGCCTTTGATTCAATGCCACTTCTATCACTACAATGCCACCTTTGAAATCTCTGTCCACAACAAAGAACTGCCTCTGCTTTTCACTAGAGCGTTGCTTTTGTTAAACATCACCTTTGGAGAAATAGAGCCACCTTTGCTGGTCTAGAGCTGCCTTTACAGATTTGAAGAAACAAGCATTTATTACTGCTTTTCATTTTTTGTTTTAGGACCAACTAGATTCATTTTGGGCTTAAAATTAATCATTGATTTAATATTTTCAAATTGGTTAAAATTGAACTTACAAACTTAATATTCATTGCTATGTTGGGCTAAAATTGAACAAAACAAACTCACACTCAGATTTGGTGCTTAAAATGAACTCACTATTGCTTTGAGGATAAAATGAACAAGTGTTTGAGTGAGTGATCTTATCTTTGACACACTTTAAGTGTGTATCCTCTCCCCTTGCGCTCCATGCGATCTTGGGTGAAGAGAAACACTCAAATGTTATTTTTCTTGATTTTGTGCATTTGAGGTGTGTATCCTCTCCCCTCATGCCTTTTGGTGATCTTGGGTGATGAGAAATACTCAAGTGTTCTTTTTCTTGCTTTATGCATTTGAGGTGTGTATCCTCTCCCCTACCTTTTGGCGATCTTGGGTGACAAAAAAAATCTTGATTTTTTTTCGCACATTTATTTTCATGTCAAAGTGTTATCTTTGGAGGGCTTGCCTCCCAACTTGTGAGAGGGAATGACCCAAGTGATACTTTAATTTGGGTCCACTATATAAATAATTGGTGTGATGAAAGATATTAACTAGTTGGTGTGGATGCTCTATATAAATGCATGTCTCTCCTAGTATCTGTGTGATACGTAAAAACCCTTAGATATTTCTAAGGGATGGGAGGCCTCTTAATTGAGTGAATCTCTGCATGTATAGACACTAGTTTATCCCAAAATGCCGAATTAAGAACCACTTGTTGTAGAAAGCCAAAAACCTTTTTTTTTGCTAGTGCAAGAGGTCAGACCTCTGAAGCCGCCCTACCTTCCACTATTCATTGTAGAGATAGGAAATCCCTCGATCTTTAGGGGTAAGATATTTTGGTGTGCCCATGCCATTTAAGGGGGAGCCAGTGTCACCAAGATCTCTAGTTGTCCACTTTGTTTAAGTGTTTGGAGCAATCCAAGGAGGGACTCAACAAGTAGTATATTTCTAGCCTAGGTTGTTCATTCTTACGATTCAGTTGAACACATTGCTTGGTTTCAAAAAATTGATATTGTAGACATGTAAAATTGACTTAACACATATCACACACCCCGAACAACTTCGAACAACATTGAAAAAAATTGAACAACATTGAACAACAATGAACAACATCAAACAACATTAAACATCATCCTAGAACATCCTGTAACATATTGGAATGACTTGGAATTGTCCCATAACATCCTATAACATCTCTGAATGACTCAAAATTATCCTGGAACATCCTATAACATCTTAGAATGACTTGAAATTATCCTAAAACATCTCGTAACATCTCGTAATGACTAAGAATTGACCCGAAACATCTCATAACATCTCAAAATGACTCAAAATTATCTCCAAACATCTCGTAACATCTCAAAATAACTTGGAACCATCTTCGAACATCCTGTAACATCTCAAAACCATCCCAGAATGACTGAAAAAATCTTGGAATCATCTTAGAATCATATCGAAACAACTCAAAATTATCTCGTAATGTCTTGAAACATCTCAAAACCATCTCGTAATGTCTCGAAACATCTCGAAATCATCCCAAAATAACTCAGAATCATCGCATAATGTCTCAAATCATCCCACAATGCTCCACATCAAACCACATCAAAACAAAATCAAAAACCCTAATTCCTCGATTAATTGAATAATACAACATTATTTAATTAATTAACTTTTTCATCATTTCTAACAAATTAAATAAAATTTATTTATTTAATAAAGTCCTAAAAACCCTAATTCTGCTATTGATTAAATAAAACAACATTATTTGATTAATTCGTGTTTCATCATTTCAACCAATTAAATAAATCACATTTATTTAATGAAGTCCTAATCTCACTTTATTTTGTCTTGATTGATTAAATAATGCCAACTATTTAATTACATCACTAAATCACCTTATTCTCCCAAGTTGATTAAATTATTAAATCATAATAATTTAATTACAACACTTTCCCTCCAAAATTTGAATAATTAAATCAAACTATTCAGATCAATTATCAAAAATCAAATCAAACTAATGCAAATTTGTTTGCAAAAGTAAAACTTGATTTGTATGTTCAACTCCAAAAAGGAATTAATTAATTAAATCAATTAATTCATATTCCTCACCCACTTTTTGATTGAGCAAATTACGATTACTGACTGAGAAATCTAATTTGTTAACTAATCAATCTAAATTGCTAACTGAGCAATCTAATTTGTTAACTAAGCCATCAAATTCCTAACTAAGCCATCTAGATCCTGACTAATCAATCTAAATCTTGATTGATCAATCTAAATTCCTGACTGGCCAATGTATTTCTCAGTCACCTAAATTGTGCAATAAACTTTGTACAATCTTCTCATGTCTAAATCCTCTCAACACACTCTAACCATTGATCTAGATATTCTTCAACACGATCTTGATCATCCATTTCAAATCTCATTTTCTATATAAAAACCCCATTTCCTCACAAATAAGGATAGGAGAATCCTCATACATTGTGAACGAAGTGTTGTCAAGAACACCACTGATAGAGTTTCACCATTTCTTCAATCAACCAACCAAAATATTCACTCATCAAAAAATTTCACACAAACTTTGGAGGCTTCATGATGATAAGAACAACCCAACATTAGGCGAATACACTCCACTATGGGATGGTAACACTATGTTATTTTGCACATTCAATTTTATAATCATAGATTCTTTAATGTATGTTAAAATAGCTTAGTTTCATTTTGTATGTGTAGGTTTAGATATTAGATTAATATATTTAATTTTAGTTTAGATTCTTAGATTAGCATGTTTGATCCCTCTTCTAGTCTAGTTTTCTCCCCCTCACACATTCTGGCATGCCCGGTTGGACCCTTTTCCCCTCCTCTAACATTTTTTGAGCTATTTTTGAAGCTGCAAGTCCCAGAAACACACTTGATAGAGTTTTCATGTGCTACCCATAAAACTTGAGTGCTTGACTATCAAAAAAATTGTGCAGTTGCAACAAGAATTGTGTAGTTGACATGGGAATTGCACTTTTGCATCAAAACCTACGCTTTTTCTTTTGACATTGTTAACATCTACAAGGAGATTTGAGCATCTTCTTTGGAACTAAGCATTTGCATTTTTTCTCTGAGCAGTTGCTCTAATAGACAAGTGCATGGATCCTGCACTATTGTAATGGGATTTCCCACTAACGTTTTCTTGTTTTTGGATGTGTAAACAAGTATTAATAGATTTGATGCAAGATTCAAGTGACATTAACACATTTGTTGTATGGAAGATGATTGATCCAATATTTTTAGATCTACAATTAATTTTCATTAACTTAGGAATCTGATTTTAGTGCTCTAAAGTGAAAAAACACAAAATCACATTTGATTTTAGTGTTTAAAATTGAACCAATTTCTTGTTTTCTTAACTTAGGAATTCTCATTTTGGGATTCATTAAAATGAACAAAAAAAACTCTTCAATTTTGAGATCTAAAAATGAACACATTTCATGCTTTCATAGTTAGGAGATTAAATTTTGGTGCCTAAAAAGAGCACAAACAATTTCCATTTTGTTGACACACGCGTGATTTATATTTGTTGACTAGTTAAAGACCAAGACTATTTTCTTAGAAACACTCAAATTTGGAGCTTAAAATGAACAAGTTATTTTCTTTTGTATTGCACCATTGCTATTTTTGATTGATATCCTGAATACTTCCTATTGGTGCAAATAAAAATAATAATTTTTTTATGTTATTCACATATTTTTGGGGATAACACCACTTGAGGTGTTTAAAAGGAATTAATTTTCTATGGATTGTTCACTATGCATTCATTGATTGGGAAAGTTGAAGTTTTTTATCTTCTCCCCTAACACCTTTTGGTGATCTTGGGTGAGTGAAAGAACATTTTTTAGCATTGCACTTTATTTTCAAGTTTACCTTAAAGAGTGGACTTTCCTTGAGATACATCTCATGCTAGAGAACTCATTGCAAGGTCTCAAAGCATGTTTATTAGTGGGCTATATCAAAGGTTTCAAAATCATAAGGAAGTAGCTTCAAGCCATGCTGACAAAAAATTGCACCTAATCCCATGCCTTAAGTGGAACAGGAATGGTTAAAGAGCCTTAAGTGGCCAATGGGTGACTGCTATATTTTTTCATTCACAGTTATCACTAAGAACCAAATTATTTTAGAAGCCACCCTATTATCCAAAAACATTCTCTAAAAGTGGTGCATTAGAATTTACTTCTGAGAAGTTACTTTCCATGTTCGACTACAGGACCATGCCATAAGTTGCATGTAAAATCGTCTCTTCAGAGCATGAGGAAATCCTACCTAATAGAATGGTTTCTATCCCCTAGGGTTGTAATTGTTGGTTTATGTTAAATTTTCCCATTACATTCAAAACAATTTGACATCAAAATATGTGGTTGATTTAAAGAAAAATAACACATTCAAAACAAACACTAAATGAGATGGTTGAACCACAAACCCTTTGATTTAGTGTTTACTTGTAAAAGAAGCCTTATGTTTGCACCCCTTGAAATGATCTTTCCTTAAAGGTTTTTGAACATTCTGGCTTTGATTTCATGTTACATTAATCAAGGTAAAAATTTGGGAACTATGGCTTGGGTGTTGTGATTTCATAACCTAAGTTATAGACATGAAGGTCACATAAGTCCATGCTTGATGAGTCAGTCCAAGTGTTGTTTTATCACTTTCCATACTTCAAACGTGAAGAAAAGTTGAGAGAGAGTTGTTTATAGGATCATTGTTTGAACCAAAAAAATTGGAAATCCAGAAGGTCACATAGTCCCACATGCATTATTTCCATCCTACCTATTTGAAATCAAAATCAAACAAACCATTGGGGTCATTCCTCCACTTAGAAGTCTATGATATCAATAGTTACGTGGGACTCACAAATAGTACAAGTAAGCTTTCCTGCAACATATCCTCTAGACAACAAAGTGGAATATAGACCCTAGTTCTTCAACATTTTGATTTCTAAGAAGTAGTACCATTCTAAAACAATACTCAAACCCTAGGGTCTTGAGCTTCACAACAACCATCCCATAACACCATCCAACTTTATGACCATCTAGCGACCAAATTCCCTAGTTCAACAACCAGACCTTGTAGAACTGATCCTTCAACCTAGTCTCACATACATCAAAGGTGAGCAAACTGATATCATAAGTAGCTTGAGAACCTTCATTTTTTAGAAGAACAAAACACCCCACCATTTTCTCACCGCATTAACCATTCTAGACAAAGAGGAAGAGAAAGATGAAATAGCAACAAGAAGACTCATATTACCACCACCTGTGTGGCAATAAATATCCCCTTCATGATCTCATGCAAGGTCAAGATCCCTAAGGTAAAGTCCACAGGTCATCATTTTAGACTTAGGCATCTTAGTCTAAAATTTCTCAAGAAACACCCTTGGGAACTTCACGAAACCAAAACTAGGTTGGTATATAACTTTTACAAATGTGCTTCAAGGAACAATTTGAAGTTATATTCCTTCTACTATTGTCAGAATCCTGGTTCATTTTAACAGTTCAAATATCTCACATAATCCGTAGGACAACATCGAGTATTTAGGATTTGAGTCACCTAGAGAGTTCAAACATTACACCGCTCTCCCACAAGAGACCCAAGTTGTTTATGACAACCACAAGATCAAAACATAGGAAGAAAATGGAAGCAAGTAAGAACACCACTAGTATCCCACCAACAAATGCCATGAATGATGGACGTGGACCATGAGGATATACACCAAGTGACCTTTTGATAGGGTATTGAGTATCAAAACATCCCCAAAACATGTCGATCTATTACCCAAATCACTCTTATCAAGGGTCACAATGTCAAGTAGGGAAACAACATCAAGGGTTTCAAAACCCCCATCAAGGAATAAGTCCAGAACATCAAATCGCCCTAAATAAAATTGAGAGAGATCTTGAGGAACTTAAACAAACTCAAAATTTGATGTATCATCGATGTCATGTGCAAATTCAAAAAATTACATATCCACATAAAACAAACATCATTCCACAAACACCTCAATATCCACATCAATAACACTTCCAATATCAACAATATGAAGGTGTACCTAAAATGAAATATCAAGGTGTACCTCAAGTGTAATAAATAGATGTACCTCAATCGTAGTATCCAAAAGTTCAACAACACCAAGGTGTACCTCAAGTACAATATCAAAATGTACCTCAAACATAGTATCAAGTATTTCTACAAAATCAAGAACAAAATAATTAAGAAAAGCCACAGAGGAAAGATTACCAACCAATAAGGAAATTCACCCCTTTGGGAGAAACTTTAGAGGTAATCATGCATGAACTAGTACAACAGGAACTTATCAAAATCAATGATAGTCCAACTTATGGTGATACAAGCTTTAAAATCCCTTAGAATAACTAGTACGAATGATGTGAGTTCCACAAAATCAAGGGTCACAAGACAAACAAATGCACAACACTCAAAAAACTCATCCAAGACCTCATTGATCAAGGAGAAATAGCTATTAAAAAATGGTGTTCAAGGGCCATCTACCAATGACAACAATGATATTGTCTCAACCTCAAAATTTGAAAGCAATGATCAAGAGCTATCTATCATCGATCACATTGACAATGTTTCTACATCATCTAGTGAGCAAGAGGACATACATCAAGAATTTAATCCCAAGCACAATCAAAATCAATCACCCAATTCTAGCAATGATTAAGTCCAAGATATATTGACATCATCCAACCTCATGGTAGTACATATTGATGATCAAGAGACTCTTGATCCAACACTTATACCCAATATAGAAGATCTAAGCCAAGAATCATTACCCATATGTCAACATTTTGAGGAAAGACAAGGGTCCTTTACAAGAAATACCTTCTTTGAAATTGATCCATGTCAAGAATTTGATCTAAATTATGTTAGAGATAATACCACACAAAATCAAGATCAAGAAACTTTACCATCAAAATACTATAATGACTTGGTAGATATCTTCCAAGACATCTAAGGTTTTCCAAAAGAAGAAAAAATCCATATATTGAGCACCCATACATCTACCCATGAGATGCTTACTCCTAATCGACATGTAGATGATCTTCATCTAAGACAAGAGTCCCATACTTTGGATAACATTACCAAAGAATAAGAGCCCCCTACTCTTAATATCTATACACAAGATCAAGACATAGAAGAAGCTAGAGAAATATCAGAAAGGAATCATGAAGAAAACTTATATATAAGTTGTGAATCAGAAACATTCTGTGGAGACATATCAAAAATGGATCATAAAGAAGACTTATATATAACTTGTGAATCATAAACATCCTATCAATACATATCAAAAATGAATCATGAGGAAGACTTTTGCATGGATACTAAATCAGAAACCCCTCTTGAAGAAGCATTAAAATATGATATTTTACAAGATCAGGCTGAAGATATCAATCAAGAAGGTATCCCACATCTAAAGGAGCCTATGAGTGAGGAAGCTACCACATTTAAAGATCCACAATAGATAAAATAAATATTAGAACCTTGTTTCCAAGGTGAGACATATCCCATTGCAAATAAACTCTCTTAATGGATTCAATATCAAGATAGAGGATTAGGCCTACATGAACAGGGTATCTAGAACCAGTGCAAATTATTGGCAATCCTAAGAATCAAGGTCTTGGTTATTCAAAGGAATCTAAACATATCAGTGATACCTCCATAATATTGGGGGAAAATTTATCTAATGCAAGCATCAACATAGAGAGAATGAAGAGTGCTTATGATGGAATTACTACCAATGCTACAACTAGCCATGTCATGAATCAACGTCCACATATATTTCAACCCTTTGATTGGAACCAACAACAAGAAAAAAAGCTATATCAAAGAACAAAACAAGTCATTGAAGAAAAAGAATCAGCAAGACAAATGGACAAGAAAAATTCAAATGGATACAAAAGAAAAAGAAAGAAAATCATCCCTATAAAACTCCATTAGTCAAATAAAATATGGGGAAAAATTAAAAAAGGGAGTTTATCCATCAAAAATTCCCAACAATGCAAAAGAAAGATTCAAGAGGACTTACAAGGTATATCAAGACGTTGGTCCCAATCGAATCTCCATATCCACCCGTCATTGATCATCATCCCAATTTTTGAGAGTTAAAGGTTCCAAAATATCAACCAAGCCATCTAAATATCATATCCCTCAATGTATTTTACCATCCATGATATCCAAATCTCACATTGACCATGTGTTGGCAACAACTCTTTATCATAAGGAATCTAAGGGAACTCTATCATGATGTGTGCATCAAGGTAAGGTTAACTCTGGTATCGACAAGGAAGATAAGAATTACTAGGGGTTACATTCAAGTGCTCGTATCCTAGCAAAGCAAATCCTCCAAACAGGATATCGTTGGCACATCATGACAAAAACAACAACCATATCAACACCAACAATGTCTACATCAGCATCACCAGGTGGTTCAACATGAGAAAAAAATTGTCACCATGATGAAAATGTTAGAAACCAAGATCACTTGCATGCCCTATCACATGCAAAAGACATGCAGAACCAAAGAAGATGTTCTATAAACCTCAAAGTAAAAATGCATTATTGAGAATCAATTATTACAAAGAGATCAATCCTTATGAAGGAGATCAAGAAACCCTAAAAGGGAAACCCTAAATGAAACCCTAGTGTGCACACTTAATAATTAATCAATTATTAATGTGCCTAAGTTTAGCTTAAGAAACTAAAGGAATAAGTTAATTAATTAACTAGTATGATATAATTAATTAAGTATAATAACTTATTACTCTAGCACCCCCCCTTAATATGAACTTAGAAGAAGCTAAAACACTGGAAAAAGATGCATGAAAGCAAATATGGGTCCTGACAACTAGGCCTGATTAGGTACCCATTTACAAATGCAAGAAAAAGGTGGAGAAGGAAAACCCAGTGGGACAAAACCCCCCTACAATGAGATGACATGCTGCAAAGAAACACTGGAAGAGCACTGTAGAGTAACACTGGAACCGCAATTTGGAAAGCAAGGAAAAATACTTCTATCTACAAGAAACCATGTTAGAATCATAATGATGCAACAACAAACCCGATGCCATGGAACACTCAAAAACTCCAAACGGGAACAACCTTGGAATCTATGAAGCAACAGTCGATTATTGAATGAATGTGATACTGAAATGAAGTGCAAAGATGCAAGTTGCACTCTCCCAACTGCCAAAACATCCAAGTAATCTCCAAAACACCCATCAGGCCAAATCTGGATTAATGATAAACTTGGGACAGATACAGAAAAAATTGCATGGAGAACAACATAGAGCTCCTCAATACCTTTCCAACGATACAAAGATAGCGAAAATCAAAGATCATGGCAAAAAGTTATGAGCTCAAAAGCATAAACTAAGCATCTAAATTCAAACAGCAATAAATACAGTAAAATAGAAAAATACTATAAAATAAACTGCACCACAGGAAAGTGCTTGGAACCATCTTTTCGGTGATAACTCGTTTGCCCGATTTTGATACCGTATGCCCAAGTTAAGCCAAAAAGAAAAAAAAAGGCTCTTTTAGGGCAAACTGGGGTTAGGAGGGGGCAAAAAAGCACCCTACAGACGCTAACGTCAGCATTTCACGAGCAAAAATTTGACGGCCATCTGGCCATCGCCGCAAAAATCTAGTCCCCTGCAAAAAAAAATTGATAGAGCCCCTGGTCGTTGATATGACTAGGGGCAAGGTGGTGGAGTTGGCCGGGGGCTAGGCCTGGAGCTCCCAGTCCCCCATAGAACCCTAGGCATGCAGAGAGGGCCCGCGGGGGCTGAGGAGGCGGGTGGTAGAGTGGAGGGACACCGTCGGTGGCCACTGCTCCTGGTGGTCGTTGGGTGGCGTGGTGGCGACGCTCGCCATTTGAACTGGCAGCGCAAAAACCCATGTGCAAATGTGATTTTTTTGCATGATTTTGAAGAATTTTTCCCTCGTGAAGCATGCTGGGTAGGCTGTATGGCCTCCCTGGCAAATTTTTTGCCTCAAAAACCAACTTCTTAGAAATAAATGATTTGATAGGCGTTTCTAGGGTTTTGGGGCACTGCGAATGTGATGGCGACATCCGTTTGAGCCCAAAGTGTCCCAAAATATCAACTACCCCTAGATCTTGCAAAAAAGATGGATGTGGAAACCCTTGCACTAGAAACTCATTGAAAGGCCATATCTTCAGATCACGAATAGGTAATTGTAGGTCTAGAGCTCTGATACCATGTTAGAAACCAAGATCACCTGCATGCAATCACCTATCACATGCAAAAGACATGCAGAACCAAAGAAGATGTTCTATAAACCTCAAAGTAAAAATGCATTATTGAGAATCAATTATTACAAAGAGATCAATCCTTATGAAGGAGATCAAGAAACCCTAAAAGGGAAACCCTAAATGAAACCCTAGTGTGCACACTTAATAATTAATCAATTATTAATGTGCCTAAGTTTAGCTTAAGAAACTAAAGGAATAAGTTAATTAATTAACCAGTATGATATAATTAATTAAGTATAATAACTTATTACTCTAGCACCCCCCCTTAATATGAACTTAGGAAGAAGCTAAAACACTGGAAAAAGATGCATGAAAGCAAATATGGGTTCTGACAACTAGGCCTGATCAGGTACCCATTTACAAATGCAAGAAAAAGGTGGAGAAGGAAAACCCAGTGGGACAAAACCCCCCTACAATGAGATGACATGCTGCAAAGAAACACTGGAAGAGCACTGTAGAGTAACACTGGAACCACAATTTGGCAAGCAAGGAAAGATACTTCTATCTACAAGAAACCATGTCAGAATCATAATGATGCAACAACAAACCCGATGCCATGGAACACTCAAAAACTCCAAACGGGAACAACCTTGGAATCTATGAAGCAACAGTCGATTATTGAATGAATGTGATACTGAAATGAAGTGCAAAGATGCAAGTTGCACTCTCCCAACTGCCAAAACATCCAAGTAATCTCCAAAACACCCATCAGGCCAAATCTGGATTAATGATAAACTTGGGACAGATACAGAAAAAATTGCATGGAGAACAACATAGAGCTCCTCAATACCTTTCCAACGCTACAAAGATAGCGAAAATCGAAGATCATGGCAAAAAGTTATGAGCTCAAAAGTATAAACTAAGCATCTGAATTCAAACAGCAATAAATACAGTAAAATAGAAAAATACTATAAAATAAACTGCAACACAGGAAAGTGCTTGGAACCATCTTTTCGGTGATAACTCGTTTGCCCGATTTCGATACCGTATGCCCAAGTTATGCCAAAAAGAAAAAAAAAGGCTCTTTTAGGGAAAACTGGGGTTAGGAGGGGGCAAAAAAGCACTGTACAGACGCTAACGTCAGCATTTCACGAGCAAAAGTTTGACGGCCATCTGGCCATCGCCGCAAAAATCTGGTCCCTTGCAAAAAAAAAATTGATAGAGCCCCTGGTCGTTGATATGACTAGGGGCAAGGTGGTGGAGTTGGTCGGGGGCTAGGCCTGGAGCTCCCAGTCCCCCATAGAACCCTAGGCATGCAGAGAGGGCCCGCGGGGGCTGAGGAGGCAGGTGGCAGAGTGGAGGGGCACCGTCGGTGGCCACTGCTCCTGGTGGTCGTTGGGTGGCGTGGCGGCAACGCTCGCCATTTGAACTGGCAGCACAAAAACCCATGTGCAAATGTGATTTTTTTGCATGATTTTGAAGAATTTTTCCCTCGTGAAGCATGCTAGGTAGGCTGTATGGCCTCCCTGGCAATTTTTTTGCCTCAAAAACCAACTTCTTAGAAATAAACGATTTGACAGGCGTTTCTAGGGTTTTGGGGCACTGCGAACGCGATGGCGACATCCGTTTGAGCCCAAAGTGTCCCAAAATATCAACTACCCCTAGATCTTGCAAAAAAGATGGATGTGGAAACCCTTGCACTAGAAACTCATTGAAAGGCCATATCTTCAGATCACGAATAGGTAACTGCAGGTCTGGAGCTCTCATGCCATGTTAGAAACCAAGATCACCTGCATGCAATCACCTATCACATGCAAAAGACATGCAGAACCAAAGAAGATGTTCTATAAACCTCAAAGTAAAAATGCATTATTGAGAATCAATTATTACAAAGAGATCAATCCTTATGAAGGAGATCAAGAAACCCTAAAAGGGAAACACTAAAAGAAACCCTAGTGTGCACACTTAATAATTAATCAATTATTAATGTGCCTAAGTTTATCTTAAGCAACTAAAGGAATAAGTGACTTAATTAATTTATTAGTATGATATAATTAATTAAGTATAATAACTTATTACTCTAATAGAAAACCTAGTAAACACGCGTCTTGTGTGACATCAAAAATCAATAAATAAAAAATCAAGAAAAAAATAAGAGAAAAATCATCCTCCAGTGAAAACCACTATGATGGTGCTTTGGAAAAGTACCATGATGAAAACATGGAAAATAGGAATCATGTGTAGAATCAAGCATCTACATGCACCATTTCAGGTAGAAGCATCTCAACTTATCCATAATGAACCCAAGCCATTGTTTCCAAAATCCAACTTATCTTGATCTTGACAAATTTTTGATATACATTTTACACTTGCTTATGGAAAACATCTTGACATAATTCATTCTCATTGATCCTATCCTATCCAACATTATCTGAGCAATAAATGCATTGTCCAAAGGGCATACTCTATCCAAACATGTTATCCTATCACAAGATAATCCATCACCTACATTGTTATACACTGGGGGAAAATGCTTGCATCTTTCTTCAAAACAAATCTTGATCCATGTCTTCTAGTGCACGTTGTGATCTAGGAATTTATCCCAACAACAAGGTGTACCACTAATTCACTATCAGGGTAACCTTTGAAACAATTCACCTCATCAACAAGGTATACCACCAATGCACTATCAGGGTAACCTTCAAAATGGTTTTTCCCAAAAACAAGGTGTACCACCAACACACTACCAAGGTAACCTTCAAAGATGATGACAACATTGATTATTCCTTTGCTCTAACATTCTAAGATATCAACAGTTGCTTGAACCCCATAGCTACTTCAAGTAAGCTTTTCTACAACATATCCTCTAGAAAAACAAGGTGGAGTATCAATCCAAGTTTTCAAAATCTTATACCACCAATACACTATCATGGTAACCTTCTAAATAGTTTGTCCCAAAAACAAGGTGTACCACCAACACACTACCAAGGTAACCTTCAAATATGATAACAACATGGATTATTCCTTCGCTTGAAAATTCTAAGATATCAACAGTTGCTTAAACCCCATAGCTAGTTCAAGTAATATTTTCCACAACATATCCTCTAGAGAAACAAGGTGAAGTATCAATCCAAGTTTTCAACATCTTACACCCTAGGCAAAAGGGTAAAAATCCAAAAAAATAGAAAAGAGAGATTAAAAATATAAAAAAGTCAAAAAGCAAGAAAAATAGTAAAGAGAAATTAAACATTCTTTGAGTGAAAACCACTTTGTGGTGCTCCTAGAATAGGTACCATAGTGAAAATCTAGAAAACATGTGCTATGTGTGAATAAAACATGCATCATTATGTATCAACACTTTTTCACAACATCCACCCATCCATTTCATAAATCATGTATCCAACCATGGCTTGTCACTGATTAAGGTAAGTCATTTTATTGGGGGCAACTTCCTGAAGCTGGTCATGGATTATATCTTACAACATCCGATCATGGTCATAAAACAACAAAATTCTAGAACACTAGAAAACAAACAAAAATAAAAAACATGCGAAAACATCAAAAACAAAACAACGTCGTTTGGTTATTCCTTCACTCAAACAGTCTAAGATATCAACATTCGCTTGAACCTCATAGCTAGTTCAAGTAGATTTCCCACAACATATCCTCTAGACATAGAAATGGGATATCAATCCAAGCTATCGATGTTGTGTTGATAAATCGGTTCATCTTAGAACGAAACATCTAAGAACAACAGTGTCTTTGGTGATTTTAATTCCTTCAAAATTCCTCAAAGACACTGACTACTATGCCATAAAGCAGAAACATGCTTAATTGATTTCCCACATTAACCCTTCTGAGAAAAGTAGATGCAGACTAAACCAGATTCAACACTTATGCATATATTCAAATTACAGAATCAAACAACATGGAAGACAAATAAATGAACACACAAATTTACATGGGGAAAACCCTTTCGGGTAAAAAACCCCACCCTCCAAAAGATCAAGCCATTGTATTATTCAACAACAAACAAAGTTACAATAAAATCTCAGGCTCATAGCCTTTACAGGAGTTACATCTATTTTCATCTGGAGAATACAGGAAACAACATTATTCAGAACCCTCGCACTATTCCAATGTTCTCACACAACATACAATGTAGATTCATTTCCAGTCGATTCACTCAGAAAGCCTCTTAGCCATCACAGCCTCACAACCACCACAGGTTCACATTCTTCTTTGTTCTGTGTATCTCAACATTATCACAGTTACAATGCTATGTGCATATCGCTTGAACACTCACACTAATCATTCAATCATACAACCATCAAACCCATAACAGTTACTTCAGTTGCAATGTATAGCAATGTATAGACGGTTCAGTTCAGTTTCCTCTATTGAGAAACTATCAAACTTCCCAGTCATTGAACAACCATCTCCAAGTCAGCAATCATCCTCCACTGTTCGGCGTACACCTCAGCAATCAACCAAGTCAGCTTCGTTCAACCATCACGTCCAACTAGATAAATTCAAATGCCTACCACTCTACCGCATCCAAGAAACAACACCCTCACAGTGTGGCGATGACTACACCGCACCACCGCAGGCTCCTCCAAGTCTTATTGTGGTGTGGAGGTATACCACGCTACCTCTTGCCATTCAAAAGACCCCTGAGGTGTGGTGGTATACATCGTGCTACCGCTCAATAGGTGCGAAGCCCTCATGGTATGGCAGTATACACCGCACTACCACATCCCAACTTGAAAACACTTGCGATATGGTGGTACCACCACACAACCACTAGACAAACAATGTCGTGTGCTACCGCCAGGTAGTCTAGGGACCCCCACGGTATGGCAGTACCCTATGCTACCGCTCAACTATGAATAGGTTCTCATGGTATGGCGGTATACACCTCACAACCGCACCTCATCTAGAAGGCTCCCATAGTGTGGTAGTAACTGTGCTACCGCACCTCTTCCACAAACACCTAGCGGTATGGAGGTAAAGGCATGAATAAAGGGAGATCTACCAAGTCCTTTAGCAGAGCTTCAAGCCAACAAGTTGAGGCACACTTTCCAACATGTTGTTCACCCAAAAAATAGTTTATGCTTTGAGTCAAATGGTTGAGCTATGTGGTCTCTACGTGTACAACATAGGCAAGGATTTTTAGCCCTCGAGACCCTAGGTCAGTCCCCTTATGTTCTCAATATGCTTTATTTCAACTTAGTAAAAAAAATACAAAATCCCAAAAATATATACAATATACAAAATCCAAAAACATTCACAAAATAGAAAAGGTCAAACCAAGCGAACTACGAGCCTCTGCATGTACAACGTAGGCAAGGATTATCTTCGATGAGCCCCCGAGGCCCTAGGTTAGTCCCTGAAAACAACAAAAATAGCATCATAAAAACTTAGAAAATCAAAAAGACCCATCTCATCATCAAAATCCACGATAAACATTTCATCCATAATAAACGAATCATCATAATCATCCTTTGAAAAAACAAATAAACAAAAAAATAAAACATCAAAAGATAAAACTTTCAAGAAAACAATCACATAAGCTCTAACTATAAATATATGGAAACAACGCCAAGTATCAACTGATGAGAAAAAATAATGATTCATCTTTTAGCCATATAAAAATGTATATTTTGCCTAATTATGAAGTTATCAAGATTGAGCATGATGATGAAAGTAAGATATTTTTAGTTGTAGCAGTCAAAGATTTCATCATATCTTGAAAATTATGATCTGGGTTCTAGATATATTTTGTCCACAATTCAAGGACAATACGGTGACAAAACCCATTAAATTTCATGAAAACTCAGTTTTTGGTTTGAGAGAAAAATTCACCAGAATCTGTTGCTCTAGAATTTGTGGAGAGTTGCTCTGAAACTTGTGGGACAAAACTTGAAGTTGTTCCAGAATTTGTGGGTTGCTCTGGAACTTTTCCAAAATTTGTGAAAGCAACAGTTGTGAGCATTAAAATAGATTGGGGTGACTTGGAAAGAAGTTGAGAGCATCTAGGAGGAAGTTCCAAAAATTAAAGAAAGTTGTTGGGTTGTGCAAACAAATGGAGAATATCTAAGAAACAATTTTGAGTAGTTTGAACCATTTTGCAAGCATCTAGGAGTTGTTTTATGAGCTTTAATGATACACAAGGGGAAGACATGAATTTTTCAGCAGTCAAATGTCTTTTTGGAGCTTGTTTAGGGGCTGCAAAATAGACATATTTGTTTTGGACGACCAAAGAAGATTGACTCAACAAGATGAAGAAAGACTAATCTTTTTCCCTTAACACATGTTCCTATCTTCTAGCAAGTGGTTGCAAAATCATAAAACTTATCTTTCAGATTAGTTGAAGACAAGAATTCTATAAATTCATTGTAATCAAGAAATCAAATGGGGGGAAGAGTTTTATAAAATAATATAGTTCAGTATTTTAGCATCAATCTCTTGTTTGTAGTTTCATTTCTATCTCTTTACATTTCCAGTATTCCCTTTTACAAGTTTCTTAGGATAGATTTGATTGAAGCATTTCATTTATAGGCTCTTAGATTAGATTTGATTTTAGCAATTTCTTTTATGCATTGTCTTTCAATTTTGTTTGTAAGAAAAACATGTCATTCAAATGATTTATTCTCCCTATTTCATATTACCATGGACACCGCCCTGGATTGACATTTATAGTTAAATGATGAGGATTGCAGCGACACTCATCATCAACTACCTATCTTTTTGAAAAGTCCCAACAACATCCTGAGACATGCCTTAATGGATCCATTCCTATGATAAACATGATCAACATCAGATAATAGCCCCCCCCTAAACAGACATGGCAAGTGATACTACAACTTTATTTTTTTATCTTTTTGTGGTCTTATCTTTTTGTGATTTATTTTATTGACTCATTCCTAGGATCTCTCAAGGATGTCCATAAGGATTTAGAGAAGAAGGAATGGGGGAAATTGAGTGTCATTTCAATTTATTGTTTGTAAGATATTTTTGTAATATTACCATGGTGAATACTTTCTTTATTGAGTATGGAAGTTGTATTAAAATAGTTCATGAAGCAGTTACATGTTAGGTGTTCTATACCTCTATGGAAGACTGGTCTGAAATGTTTTTCATGCAATCCCCCTATACTTTAAACAAAATTTCCATATGTATGGTATGAACAAAGATACTCTTTTTTTGTAGAGTCAAATTCCACACAATGGATACAAAGTCACCTTGGTAATTTATATCCTAGTGCATCATATTTGTTTGCTACATCAAATAGTGTTTGTCAAACCACAATCTCTAAAACAAAGCAAAAGCAACACATCATAATTTTATCCATCATCATATTTCTTCTAACTATCATCATTGAATTTCTTCTGACTAACATCATATTTCTATCCATCATCAATATTTCTTTTCATTAACATTCATCCTGCATAAAACATCATCAGTACCATATCCATACTGCATCCACAAATGTTTTCAATACATATCATAATAATAAACCAATAAAAAATCATGTATCATGTATGGGGCATTCATTTATCAATATAAATCACATCATAAATGAGACAAAGTATGATTCATTCATCCACATCAAATCCATACATCAAAAAAGTACAAAAACATACATAAAGATACATCATCATATATCGTCATCACAAAAACATAAAATGAGGTTGAATAAAAGAAGGTATATCTCATATATATCATCGTCAAAAAGGGAATATATCATAAGTACATCATCTATAGTGACACAAGTGCAATAAAAATAATATAAAATTATAATATATATATGAGGTATCGACTAGACCAATGAATATATAACACATGTCTACAAAATGCCTCTACACCATGAAAAAACATGAAGTTCAAGTACCAAAAAGGTATACCTCGATAGGAAGGATGGAAAACTACTGAAAACCAATAAGATTTGGCTATCTCATAGACTGATCACTTGCACTTGTACCACCACCATCATCGCTTGCAGCACTCGGCTCCCCAAACCGTGGATGTCGAAAGGCCCTAGGAACAATAGCATCATATAAGGTCTGATAATAGGTGGACATCTATAGAAGCCAATCTCGCTTAGCTCGCATACTTTCATGCTCTGCCTAAAGAGTATCTCTCTCTACTATTAGTAATAGTACTTGAGCCTCTGCAACATTTCGTTGGCCAATCTTAGTCTCTCGCTCAGCCCTGAAAGTGTCTACCAAAGCCTTTGCAGTTTGTCACCGTGCAATCTTTGCATCTCTAGCCAAATTCATTTGAGCTAGCAATATATCAACATCCCTAGCTGGTGGAGGAGGACCTGAAACCTATTCTTGACCCTTGTGGGAGGCACCTACTCATCTTGAATATCATATGCCTCATCACATCGAGCTCAATCCAACTGCTCTGTGAGAACCTCAACACGTTGTTGCTCCCCGCGATGACCTATAATACCTACTCTGCCCACAATGGGATCACCCCTAGGATCAGTAAACCTCAAAGGCCTATGTCATGCCCACCACTCATCATAATCATGAGTAGTACCTGGACCTGCCACACCAATTGGGGCAAGTGCTCTAAACTTTTCAACCATAATATCTATATCAGCCTAGAGACCCCATACATGGACCTCCTGAGTGGTCTAACCAAACTGAGCCTCACATGCATCAGGAACCCACCCCTGTCTCTCTTTGAACTAGCGTTAGAATCATTCTAGTAGATAACAATCTATCACAAAAGGAAAATGGCCAATCAACCAATGGGTTTGTCAACAATAAACAAGCTGATTAACATCCTTTGGCCAAACCTCATAGCTCATATAAGGTCTCCACATGAAACTAGGAATCTCATCAAACACACAATGCCAATAAGGAAGGTCCCTAGGAAAGGTGTAATGCATAAAGTCCCCATAACGATAAGAGTATGGATCATTCAGAGAATGATCATGTATCCCGTCCAGACGAGTCACTACAATATGCTCCCATACCCAAACATGCAAAAGTGAAACACCTACAAACATAGACTTCTCGCCCCGATACACCACCTTATGCATATCTTGGTAAAGATGAGCAAAGAAATAAGAACCCCAGGCATATCTTGTCCTATGCTCTAGCATAATCTCGATACATGTACACCAACCCACAACAAAATTTTGACCTCACCTATCAAGAACAACTAATCCTGATACCAAACCATAGAGGACAAGTACAATAAGATATGCGTTGTTAGAAAACCTAGATAAATCAACCTCTGAATCATGTACATCCAAGTGTGAAACACCTAAAAAATGTTGCATAGCTCAGCCACCTCATCAAACATGATACATAACAATCTCACTGTGAATAGGAAGATGAAGTATCCTCCAAACATCCTCAAGAGTAATAGTAGCCTCCCTTGTAGGCAAATGAAAGGAGGACGTCTCAGAGTGCCACCTCTCCACAAGAGAAGTCATCATCACCATATGAGTCCTAATTAGAGGCATGTAAAAAATATAATTTAATCCCACGATATCAAGGAAGTTCCGCTCCAATGCACCAAAATGGGAAATCGGATCAAACAAGTGGCGAGGACTTCTCTCTCTTATCATAAGTGCTCTGAGACTCACCTGCAATCATTATAAACCAGGATGTTAGGGTTTCACTCTAAACATGTAAAGCAACACAAAATTAAATTAGCATGATGAAAAATGACATATAGGGTGACAAATAGACACATGCTAGGGTTTAGAACAAATGCTAAAAGAAAACAACTGAAGGAGAAGTCAACTGCTAGTTTATGGAGAAAATGTTCAACAAATACCAAACAAGGGCATTGTTTTCAAGCAAGTGCACAAGTTTAGGTCAAATGCATAAAATAGGGGTGCTATTTTTAGGCAACTATGTAGTTTTGGGTCAAGGGTGTAGAAACAAGGTTGCAATTTTAGGTCAACTGCGTAGTTCTTGGTCAAGAGCGCAAGTTTCAAACAACTGTGTAGTTTTCAATCAAAAGCTTAAAATAGAAGCACAAATTTTAGGCAACTACATAGTTTTGAGACAAGTGTGTAGTTTTGACAAGGAAAAAGCGTAAAAAATGATGCAACTACGTAGGAATCTCAATAACTACGCTATTGACTGACAAAAATTTGTGCATGCATAATGAGAACAAAACATGACGAAAGCAAAAAGAAAGAAGGTATATACTGGGACACCGATGCTTGAAGATCATCCAAACTCTCGAACAAGCTTAGAACAATGTGGGGCAACCTTGGATCTCAAAATTGTTCCTCAACAACTAACAGAATGTGAAATCTAGAGACAAGAATTAGCAAGAGGATCAAAACATGAATGAGCCAATTTGAAGACAAATTGCTTATATAACACCTCAAGAAAACCCTAAATTCATCTAGGAAACCCTAATTTCACTTAGGGAACCTTCCTAATTTCAATATGAGAAAAAAAAAGCACCTATTGATATAAAATTTCATCTGAAAACATCAAATGAGAATACAACAATGTCAAGAGCCTGACCTCAAGATTGAAATTTTTAGTCAACCTCTCAAGGGGGTAGCACAGAGTCCTACCATCATTCCATTAAATGCTAGGGCACAATAGGGCATAATTTTTTTTCAAAAAATCTTGATCTTAATAATAGAATCTTTGAAACAAAGCAACCAGTACTTTGTATCAAAGAGGGGAAAAATATAGACATGTAAAACTGACTTAACACCTATCACACACCTCAAACAACATTGAACAACATCAAACAACATCGAACAACATTGAACAACATCAAACAACATTGAACAATATCAAACAACAATGAACAACCTTGAACGACATCAAACAACATTAAACATCATCCCAAAACATCCTGTAACATCTCAAAATGACTCAGAATTGTCTCGAAACATCTCATAACATCTCAGAATGACTTGAAACTATCCTAGAAAATCTCGTAACATCTTGGAATGACTCGAGATTGTCCGAGAACATCCTGCAACATCTCAGAATGACTTAGAATTGTCCTAGAACATCCTGTAACATCTCAGAATGACTCAAAATCATCTTAGAACATCTCGTAACATCTCAAAATAACTTGCAATCATCTCATAACATCCTATAGCATCTCGAAACCATCCTAGAATGACTCAAAACATCTCAGAATCATCCTAGAACATCTCAAAATCATCCCGCAATAGCTCAGAATTGTCCCGTAATGTCTCAAAACATCTTAGAATCATCCTGTAATGTCTCAGAACATCTCGAAATACTCTTGAAATAGCTTGAAATCATCCCATAATTTCTTGGATCATCTCAGAATCATCCCACAATGCCCCACATCACACCACATCAAAATGACATCAAAAACCCTAATTCCTCTATTAATTGAATAATACAACATTATTTAATTAATTCACTTGTTCATCATTTCTAACAAATTAAATAAACTTCATTTATTTAATAAATTCCTAAAAAACCTAATTCTGCTATTGATTAAATAAAACAACATTATTTGATTAATTCATGTTTCATCATTTCGACCAATTAAATAAATCACATATATTTAATGTCCTAATCTCCCTTTATTTTGTCCTGATTGATTAAATAATGCCAATTATTTAATTACATCACTAAATCACCTTATTTCCCTAAGTAGATTAAATTATTAAATCATAATAGTTTAATTATGACACTTTCCCTCCAAAATTTGAATAATTAAATCAAACTATTCAAATCAATTATCAAAAATCAAATCAAACTAATGCAATTTTTTTTTGCAAAAGTAAAACTTGATTTGCACGTTCAACTCCAAAAATGAATGAATTAATTAAATCAATTAATTCATATTCCTCTGCCACTTTCTGATTGAGCAAATTATGATTGTTGATTGAGAAATCTAATGTGTTAACTAATCAATCTAAATTGCTAACTGATTACTCTAATTTGTTAACTAAGCCATCAAATTCATTAACAAAGCCATCAAATTCCTAACTAAGCCATCTAGATCTTGACTGATCAATCTAAATCCTGACCAATCAATCTAAATCCCTGACTGACCAATCTATTTCTCAATCACCCAAATTGTACAATAAACTTTGCACAATCTTCTCATGTCTAAATTCTCTCAACACACTCCAACTATTGGTCTAGATATTCTTCAACACGATCTTGATCATCCATTTCAAATCTCATTTTCTATATAACAAACCCCTTTCCTCACAAATAAGGATCAAAGAATCAACATACATTGTGTAACGAAGTGTTGTCAAGAACACCATTTCTTCAATCAACCAACCAAAATAGTCAATCATCAAACTTTTTCACATGAACTTTGGAGGCTTTACAATGATAAGAACAACCCAACATCAGGAAAATACACTCCACTACAGGATGGTAACACTACATTATTTTGCACATTCAATTATGTAATCATAGATTCACACCTTTTGAGAGATGAACTAAACTTGTATGTCCAAATTCAGCCTCTCATTTAAGGCATTGATCTTTTGGGTTTGAGTTACTCATAGGGTAAAGCATGTCTGTCAATATCTTGGTCTTGTAAAAAAAGTCCATTTAGGATCACATAGGATCAAAACAAACACTCCATCCACCCCCAAGATATTTACCAAAATCCATCCCACAAACAACTTCTTAGAGCTTTGGAAGCATCATTATGCTAGACTTTGGAAAATCATCTTAAACCAAAATCAGATTGTTTAGTTAGGTGTATGGGAATGAATCCTTTCTCACAAATATAGTTAAATTATCATCCTTTAAATAAATTTTATCCAAATATCATGAGTCTATCCTAAGATTTACGAAGTTCATTATCCAAATTCAAGAATCAAAATCAAATCCTATGGTCTAGTATTACCCAAAGTTCTTAGAAGTTAAAACACCCATATCATACACCCATTCACATCATGATGCAGAGTGGCAGAGACAGAAAACACAAAACCAAAAATGGCAAAGACACTTCACATAATGCTTCTCTCAAATACTCTTATGAGGAGTCATAAACTCCATTATTCCTTTAAGGATGAAACCCCACACACCTAGGGTTCATAAACTCAAATCACTCACTAGACTTAGAACACTTTTACCATGTCTAAATGTACCAAAAAAAGGTTCAAAACCCCTTCTAACACTTAGGTTACATCAAACATCCATTCCTATAGTGACTTAGGCCTCTTTTTCTCTAAAGGCTTTTAACCCTTGCCTGGTAGGATATTCAATTTAAAATCCACATGGAAGACTATTATGACACAAAACCACTAGATTTGGACACCCAATATGGACTCCCACAAAGCATCAAAACCTTTCCCCTTGAATATCAAATCATAATTCACTATGGCCTATTCTACCACTGCTCTAAAAGGCCTACCACATAGAGATGTCAAGCCAAAAACCATGCACCACTTCCTCCACATAGCCTTTCATTCTCCAAAGCCTTGATCACATGATAGTACACACTTATATCTTTGGTACCACCAAGATTGAGCAATTTTACAATGTGGGAATGGAAGAAATAAACATTTTTCACTCAAAACCCTGATTTTAAGGGTTTTCAGACCACCCGGTAGAGAAACTCAGATATCTCCCTTATTCCTTGATGAAAACTCACCACTCCAAAACAAAAAAGGAAGCTTAATCAATCCCCTTTCAAACCATTATAGGCTTGGAGCATGAAAGTGAACATACAATCCGTACCAAGTAGGAGATCAATAATTTCTTCAGAAAAACATAGAAAATCAACAAACTTTCTATTGAAAACTCCTTCCAATCATTATCAATAACCTTTCCTCAACCAAGAGATGCATTTTTGAGGTCTCACCAACTCCCTCAAACGTCTTGCAACTGAATTTTGAATTAGTTTCCTGTTGGGAACATAAAAACCTCATATTTGACCCCTAAATGCCTAGTTAAGGCATTGTGTGCAACTTGCACCAACTCGGCTACAAAGATGCCTTCAAAATGTGTGAAAGGAATCCAAGAACCCTCCAATGATCAAGGTGACTCCCCTTAGGTTTGTAGTTACATCATGGCATCCTTATTTCTTAATTTTCAAAGGTGCACCAAACTTAGAAAGTGAGGATAGAGACATTGTGTGTACAAAGAAGTTGATCACCAAGATCAAAACTCAACAAGAAACCTAGGAGACCTATTTAAAAAAAATTGAAATGGTCCTTAGGACCTTATTCCATAAAAAATCCAAAACCAAAACATACTAGGCCCATTGGACCCATAGGTGTTGTTGCACCATACTCCCAAGCAAGAGAAATATGTCAAGTCCTCTTTGAGATCAGGTCTTCTACAATAGTCCCATGTTGTTTAATGTTAGTATCATACATCTAGGTGGCATCCTTTTTAGATAGAACTTTCCACTTAACTAGATGTTCCTTGTAGACCTTCCTTCTAGTTCTCTTTGTTTCCTTTGTGTCTAGGATGCATTCAAGAGTCATAGGTTGGCTTAGGGTAGTTCCTTGACCCAATCTTCATCCTCCATTGGTGTTGGACCTGTTGAATCCCCTGCATTCACAAAAGCTTTGAAAGGATACAAATCAGAAATTTTAAAGATAGGAGAGATTGCCACCCCAGGAGGTAGCTCTATTTCATAATAATTTTGGCCAAACTTGTGGACCACCTTGCAAGGTCCTATCTTCTTCATCATGAGTTTGGTATACTTTCCTTTTAGAAGTCCCTCCTTCTTCAAGTGTGCCATCACTAAGTCACCAACCTTGAATTGAACATACCTCTTCTTCAAGTTTTCCTTTTCTTTGTACTTCACCACATTATTTTGAAGGGTTTCCTTCACTTGTTGATGAATATCCCTGATTATAACAACAAATTCCTCTCCTTGAGAACTTATCTTATCAACTCCTTGTAGATATCTTAGTTCATAGACTCCTCTAGGGTGCATTCCATAGACTACTTCAAAAGGGCTCCTACCAATGCTCCTATTCATGGAGTCATTGTTTGCAACTTCAACCTGACGTAAGATCGGATCCCAAGCTTTTCCATGCTCCTTGGTAAGATATCTTAAGAGATTTCCCAATGATCTATTCACCACTTCAGTTTTTCCATCTATTTGTGGATGGTATGCAGAGCTAAAGGACAGATTTGTGCCAAGTTTCTTCCACAAGGTCCTCCAAAAGTGACCAATGAGCTTATAATCCCTATTAGAAACAATAATTAAAGGAAATCCATGTATTCTAACAACCTCCTTAAAGAAGATACCTACTATATCAGATGCATCATTGATACATTTACAAGGAATAAAATGAGCCATCTTACTAAACCTATCAACCACCATAAAAACACTATCAAAACCTCTTTGGGTCCTAGGCAACCCCAATACAAAATCCATACTTACACTCTCCCAAGGCCTATTAGGAATGGGAAGAGATTGATAGAGCCCTATATTTAATGAAGTTTCCTTTTCTCTTTGGCATATTGTGCATCCTTCCACATACTTTCTCACATCCACTTGCAGCCTTGGCCAATAATAGAACCTCCTCACTTGTTCTAAGGTCTTATCAAGGCCAAAATGACCTCCAAGACTCCCACTGTGTTTCTCCTTTATAATATTCTCCATCATTGAGCATTTAGGCACACACAATTGACTTCCCTTGAAGAGAAATCCATTCTACAACAAAAAAATAGAGTATTCACCATGAAAAGTATTCAAATGCTGATAAAAAACATTGTATTTCTCCTTAAAATCTGCATCTTCATGATACATGTCCTTCAATGCATCGACCCCCATACTTTGGAGTTGGATCTCTTGCACTACAAGTGCCCTTATACTAAGAGCATCTACCACTTTATTTTATTGGCCCTTCTTATGCTTTATTTTGAATGTATAGGCTTGTACAAAGTCCACCCATTTCATGTGCCTATGATTGAGTTTGTCATGTGCATTCAAGAAACTCAAAGCATAATTATCATTATACACAACAAATTGTTTAGGTAGCAAGTAGTGCCTCCACTTTTTGAGGGCTTGGACCATAGCATGCAATTCTAAATCATACGAAGATTACTTCCTCTTTGCTTCATTCAGCCTCTCACTAAAAAATGCAACTGGTCTTCTTGGCTCAAGACAACCCCTATTGCTTGGTTACTAGCATCACACTCAATGGTAAAAACCTTATCAAAATTAGGGAGCACAATTATAGGTTTTTGTGCTACTTTCTTTTTCAGATATTCAAACCCTTTATCAACCTCATTGATCCAAGAAAACTTACCCTTATTAGCTCCTTTGATGGTGTCCAAGATAGGTGCACAAACTTGACTAAAGTTCTTTATGAACTTTCTATAAAAGCTTGCAAGTTCATGAAATCTTCTCACATCTCCCATGGATTTTGGGTTGGCCAAGTAAGAATAGCATCCACCTTTGAAGGATCCATCTTCAAACTTCCCTTGGAGATGACAAACCCAAGGTATACTAGTTCTCCTTTGATGAATTCACACTTTTCCATGTTGATTAGAAACTTCTCCTCTTGTAACCTCTTCAATACCATGTCGAGGTGCTTTAAATGTTCTTCTTTAGACCTACTAAACACAAGAATATCATCCAAGTAAACCATAACAAAATTTCCAATGAAAGGTCTCGATACCTTATTCATAAGGTGCATAAAGGTATTAGGGGAATTTGACAACCCAAAGGGCATCACCAACCACTCATAGAGGCCCTCATTAGTATTAAAATTTGTCTTTCATTCATCACCCTCTCTGATCCTTATCTGATGGTAACTGCTTTTTAAATCAATCTTGGAAAAGTAAGATACTCTTGATAGACAATCCATGAGGTCCTCCATTCTTGGAATTGGGAACTATATCTGATTGTAATCCTATTAATGGATCTTGAATCAGTGCAAAGCATCCAATTCCCATCCTTCCTTGGTGCTAGGATAGTAGGAACAACACATGGACTCAAAATCTTCCTCACTAGCCCCTTATCCAACAATTCTCACACTTGTCTTGCAATCTCCTCATTTTGGGTAGGTGTCATCTTATATGCAGCCTTATTGGGCAACGTATCCCCTGGAATCAGATCAATATGGTGGCTTATATCCCTAATGGGAGGTAGGGAACTAGGTATTTCATTCACCGTTATGTCCTTGTAGCTTTCCAACAACTCTTGGAATTCTTTAGGTGCATCTTCCTTCTTCTTTGTGGGTAGATCTACTTCACTCTTTGGCTTCATAATCAGGAAGAATCATCTTCCTCCTCCTTCCTTCAAGGTCTTCATGAACTCCTTCTCACCCACAATCAAAACACTAGGCCCATCATGTTTTTTCTTGTCTTCTTATAGGAGAGGTGAGAGGTTGTAAGTCACCCTATCCTTCACAATGGAATATGTGTTCTTCTCCCCATCATGCTTGGCCTTCCTATCAAATTGCCAAGGCCTACCAAGAAGAAAGTGGCACACTTCCATAGGTATGATGTCATATAGGATCTTATCCTTATATGACCCAATGTTGAATTCTACCCATACTTGTCATTCACCAAGACTTGTTGTCCTTTACTAAGCCATGAAACTTTGTATGGGTTAGGGTGAGAAATCCTTTTCAAATTCAGTTTTTCTACCATCTCAATTGAAGCAAGATTATTAGTTGATCCTGAATCCACTACTATCTTACACACTTTACCTTGTACCTTGCAATTGATTATGAAGAGTGCCTTCCTTTGTGGGGGTTCTTTAGGGATTGGTACCTTGAGCAACATTCTCCTAATCATCAAGTTATCTCCAACTTCTTATGTGAGGTTCACTTCAGGTGAATTCACACTCTCTTCATCTTCATGCACTAATTGATTCCTCCTCTCTCCACCATGAGATCTTGATCTTTTATTTTTAGGGAATTTGAAGGACGAATGCCCAGGTTGGTTGCAAGTGTAACATCTCCTTGAAAAATAATTATGACCTCTTCCTCCATTGAATCTTCCTCTACCATTAGGTCTCCTACCCCTGAATCCCCCTCTATTAATTGATTTTCCACTTGATTCACTATGGATAGATTCTTATTGATGTTTTCGAGATTGATTTATGCCCCCAAAGCTGCCTCTACCTCTGAAATTCTTGCCTCTTCCTCTACTGTGTTGCTCTTGTTTTCTTCTTATCTTCTCTTCAGCCCTATATGCAAGTTGTATGCAATCCTCCATGGTCTTGGGGACAACCAAACTGATCTCATCTTGTATGTTGAGCCTTAGGACATTGATATACCTAGCCAATTTTTCCTTCTCACTCTCTACATGATCACATCTCATGCTCAACTTGTAGAATTACTCAATGTAGGATGAAACATCCATGTCTTTTTGTTTCAGATTCTACCTCTTTCTAACTTCTTTCACCTCATGATTAGTAGGAAGGAACTTTTCTTTCAACCTATGCACCATCCTATCCCATGAGTTGATCATGGACTTACCCATCTGGACCCTTTCTCCTTGGATGAAATCCCACCATGTCAAGGTTGATCCCTTCAACTTTGTTTTGACAAACTTGACCTTCGTATTGTTTGCCATGTCTTTTTATTCAAAATAGTTATTCAATGCCTCTACCCACTCCAACACTTCTTCCACATCCATCTTTCCACTGTACATCAGCAGATCAATCTTCACCTCAGAGGAATCTCCTCTAGATGCTTGCAAGGCTTTAAGGATTCTTCTCTCATGAGGGGGTATCTCTTTCCCCTGAGGGTTCTCTTCATGTTCTTCACCCTTTGTCTCTTCTTTAGAGGAACTCTCTTCCTCAGCTACCACTCAAGGCCTTCAACTCCTTTGCAACTACCGGTCCAAGTTTTGGAGGCATGATGTCTTCCCTTCAACAACTACCTAAAATCAGGCTCTGATACCACTATGATGTAGAGTGGTAGGGAAGGAAAACACACAACCAAAAATGGCAAAGACACTTCACACAATGCTTCTCTCAAATACTCTTATGAGGAGTCATAAACTTCATTATTCCTTCAAGGATGAAACCCCACACACCTAGGGTTCATAAACTCAGGTCACTCACCAAACTTAGAACACTTTTACCATGTCTAAATGGACCAAACCAAGGTTCAACACCCCTTCTATCACTTAGGTTACATCAATCATCCATTCCTATAGTGACTTAGGCCTCTTTTTCTCTAAACACTTGTAACCCTTGCTCGATAGAATAGTCAATTTAAAATCCACATTGAAGACTGTTATGACAACAAACCATTGGATTTGGAAACCCAATATGGACTCCCACAAAGCCTCAAAACCTTTCCCCTTGACTTTCAAAGCACAATTCACTATGGCCTATTCTACCATTGCTCCAAGAGACCTAATTGGAAGACCTACACCTGGGTCTTGGATATCTAGGCTCTCCCCTTCACCCCAAAGCCTAAAATTAGACTCCTATATATTTTTTACACCTGTTACCAACAACCCTAAGTTCTATCTAGACAAATTTCTTCAAATCAAGCAAAACTCAACCTTTTGCTTGTCAACTAGGCCTGCCACATAGAGATGTCAAGCCAAAAACCATGTAGCACTTCCTCCACATATCCTTCCATTATCCAAAGCCTTTATAACATGATATTACACACCTTTATATTCCATCCCACCAAAATTGAGCAATTTTACAACATGGGAATGGAAGAAATAAACATTTTTCACTCAAAACCCTAATTTAAGGGTTTTTCGACCACCCGGTAGAGAAACTCATATATATCCCTTATTCCTTGATGAAAACTCACCACTCTAGGGCCAAAATTAAAATTAATCAATCCCCTTTCAAACCATTATAGGCTTGGATCATGAAAGTGAACGTACAATCCATACCAAGTACGAGATCAACAATTTCTTCAAAAAAACACAGAAAACCAACAAAATTTCTATTGAAAACTCCTTCCAATCATTATCAATAACCTTGCCTTGACCAAGAGAGGAATATTTGAGGTCTCACCAACTCCCTCCAACATATTGCAACTAAATTTTAAATTAGTTGCTCGTTGGGAACATAAAAACCTCATATTTGACCCCTAAATGCCTAGTTAAGGCATTTTGTGTTACTTGCATCAACTCGACTACAAAGATGCCTTCAAACTGTGTGAAAGGCATCCAAGAGCCCTCCAATTATCAAGGTGACTCCCCTCAAGTGTATAGTTACATCATGTCATCCTTATTTCTTAATTTTCCAAGGTGCACTAGACTTATAAAGTGAGGATGGAGACCTTGTTTGTACAAAGAAGTTGATCACCAAGATCAAAACTCAACAATAAACCTAGGAGACCTATTACAAAACATTTTAAATGGTCCTTAGGACCTTATTCCATCACAAAGTCAAAACCAAAAAATCCTAGGCCCATTGGACCCATAGGTGCTCCTGCACCATATCATCATAATTTGATACTAAAACACATCCTAGAAGTTCCTTTTGTACCTGAAATTTAGACCAACCAAAGAAGTCAAATCCATCAAAAAATACTCCTAAAGTTTATCCCAAAATTTTATGGTCCAAACAAGATCACAACACAAGAAAAGCACGCAGAAAAATAAGGAAACATCAACCACGAGTGATTTGAGCCAAACTAATTTTGACCCAAGGGCATCTACCAACCCTCCACCTAATCTCCCAAAACTACCTCAAGATTATCAAGAGGGGGAGTGTCAATTGTAGGATTCTAAAAATAACTTCAAAGAGATGTCCTATGATGAGTTGCTTGAATTGGTACAAAATGCCAACACCCACAAACTTGTCAACATGGTCATGAGACTAAATTCCACCCAATATATGTTGGCATTAGCAAAAGAAGGGGCTAAAATCCCTTCCAATTTTGAAATAAGCACCATTTTTTAACAACCTTTGAGGAACATCTCACAAACATTTTTCACACCATCTTTCCCAACCATATTCCAACCCATCTTCCAACCATCACACGCACCAAGTCAACCCATGACCACCAAAGGGAGCTAACTACTTCAAGCCCTTCAAGGGCACCCACTTGCCAACAATCAAACTTGGAGGCCAACATAGTCTTGGGTATGCCAAACACCGTCCCATAAAACCCCCAAAATCCATATGTACCACTTGTATTCCATGACACAAACACATCATCCACTTTCCATGGCACACCATCACATTCCCTTGATAGACAAGGCTACATTCCCAATGTCTCACAAGGAAATATGGATCCATTCAAACAAGTGGGAACTATAGTTAGGGTAAAAATTTAGGGAAAATGCATAAACAAATTATAATGAAATCCTACCAAGCGTAATAGAGCACAAACTAGCATGAAATGAAAACAAGAAAGAAAAGAAAACTGATCTCCAAGCTAGATTGTATTTATCTCCACTACTCTTCTCTAGCTCACATAAGCATGCAATATTTTGAAGGATTGAATGATTTGATATGTTGATGTTGATTTCTCATTTTCACAGCATAACGATAAGATGAAGATTAGAGAGAAAAAATGGATAGATAGATGAGAATTTTGGAAGAGTGAGGATACTAGAAGAAGATGGATCCAAATGGCCTGTGAAAGGCTAGATTTATAGGCAAGAGCTGATATGATTTGATGGCCAAGATTAAAATTCAAATGTGTGATGTGTATGGCTAGGATTAAAATTTTATTTTAGTTCTTATGACACACATTAAGTGGGTTATGACATGAGGCTAAAATTAGGATGTGAGGGAATAAGTGGGATTCTTCTATTTATTTTGGAGAGAAAATATGACTATGACACATAATGAATGGGGATAAAAATAGGATGTGAGTGGGAATCTCATAATTTAAATAATAAAATTATTTAAATTATGTGTGCATGTGAAGAGTTGTAGCCATGTGACACATGTTGCAATGTGGTAATAAATGAGGGATTAATTCAAATATTTAATTTGAATTATTTTGAGACATGTGAAGGGGAATTAATTAAATAAATGAGATTTATTTAATTAATTAGGAAGGTGATTAAGTGGAATAAATGGGATAAGTGGGATAAAGTAATGACCTAGGGTAAAATATTACAAGATGTGTTACAAGGTAATGTATCGACTAGGTAATGTTATGACATGGATAATTTTGGGTGTCTATAGGTACCTTTGATGCTTCATCTTCATTCCTACATGGATACACATCACAAACATATCCACTATATCAAACCATAACCGCATCACCTACCTTAACCCAAGGTTTACAACCAATCACTTCATCAAGTACCTTGCCTCAAAATCAAACAAAACAACTCAATTCACATAACATAAATCAAATCAATTCATCCATCATGACTCCAACTATTCCAATGATATCACAACACCAAGTGGCCTCATCTCAACCACTAATCACATCATCAACAAAACCTCAAGCATCCCAAAACCTAGTCTCACAAGGGCTAAACATATAAAATACAATTCCAAATCCACCATCTATCACGCAAACCCTCACCATCACACAAAAACCACCCAAAAAACCATCCCAAAAACCTCCTACTACACCATCTCACACCATTCCCCAAACTCCCCCACCTCTAGCTCAAAATCCCAACACAACAAGTCAGTATAGCATCACGTTGCAAGTAGAGAAACAAGCTTACCACAAGGCATTAGAAAAATTACAAGCACAAAAAGTGCAAGAACAAGCACAAGAACAAACACAAGCACAAGCACAAGCACAAGCACAAGCACAAGGACAAGTGCATGTGCAAGTGCAAGCCTTGTTGCAACAAAAACAACTACAAGAAAATCAAGTGCAAGCTCAAGCCTTGAAACAACAAGCACAAAATGTGGCACAACAATAAAATCAACAAGCACAAATGCAAAAACAATACCAAGCACAAAAACAAGCGCAATCACAAGCCTTACAATAGCAAGTCTATCAACAAGCCCTACAAAAATATCATGCACAAAAACAAACGTTGATAGAACAACAAAAAATAGTGCAAAAATAGGCACAACAACAGGTGCTATTAGCACAACAACAACAATAACAAGCACTATTAGCACAACAACAACAACATGCATACCAACAAGCCTTGCTCATACAACAACCAAATCTTCAACAAAACATGCAACCAAATTCATTAAACCTTCAAACACAAGGAACATACGCCACCCCATCACTCACACAAAAAACCAACCTCCCACACCTATCACATAACACACTCAACTCATCAACCATACCACCCCAAAACATGTATGTTCCACCACCCAATCCACCAGATCATCTTTCCATGTAGGTCAAATTTATCTCATATAAAATATAAGACATTCAATCAAGAAAGACTTAAAAATCATATACCCAATGGGATTTGTGCCCCTATCCATTCGATAGGAACACCGCCATGGTCCCATTCGCACTAGGATTTGAAATACCAAAATTTGATAATATATAGAGGAAAAGGAAATCCTAAGGACCATGCCAGAGAATTCCAAGTACATTGCATGGAAGTAGCATATTCCGACTCCTATTTGATGTGACTCTTTCCCTAAAGCTTGGCTGGTATTGCAATGGAATGGTTCACCCACTTACCTCCTAGAATCAAAAATTTCCAAGACATCATAGACTTATTTATAGAAAAAATATCGTTTAATCTAGACATGGATGTGAGCTTGGAGGAATTATCAGCCCTAAAATAATCTAAGGGGGAATCATTTGCAACTTTCTTACAATGATAGAGGTCAAGTGCCAGCAAAAGAAAATGGTCCATGACAAAGGATCAACAAATAAGAATCATCATTTCCAACCTTGATGGAGAGTTATCCTTCCACCTAAAATTGTAATGTATCATGGCAAATGATCAATTAATCCCTAAGGCTCTCAACATTGAGAGAGCCCTCATAGCATAAGGGCACACACCCACATACAAGGATAATCAACCGTCAATGAGCTATAATGATAAACCGTGTACTTGGGACAAGAACAAAAATGTTACCAACGATGGTGTTGTTGATGCCAAAGTTGTTATTAGTGCTCCACAATAAAACACATACCAACAAGCATACCCAAAACACAACACTCACCAACCACAAATCAACTATCAACAAAATACACCACAAACAAACACACCCCAACAAAAAAAAAGGTGGTCAATAATGTAAATGCTCAAATAGAACCACCCCCAAGAAACAATTACCCTCAAAAACACAAATATACACCATTGGGGGAACCTATCGAATCGGTCATGAAAAAGCTAGTGCAAGAAAATCTCATCATGATCCTTTTTTATGAAAATTACCAAGAGCCTCAAGTTAAACCACCATGGTATAATGAGAAGCACCTTTGTGATTACCACAAAATCAAGGGACACATAATGACTAGTTGCATCAAATTGAAGAACCTTATCCAAGAATTCATTGAGAGCAAGGATATAACTATTGACCAGCAAGTGAGAAACCAAGATTTGAGGATATACACAAATCCGATGCTTGATCATAAAAAAGGAAAATACAAGGGTAAAGGATAAAAATACACAAATTTCAACCATGTCTATGACCATGTTGTATCATCCTTAGATGAGTTCATAACAATCATCCATATCAAGGGGCCTAGCGTAGAGTGTGGAATCACCACATGTAGGGGCATGGTAACCATCCAAGGACCATCTAACCCATCTATGAGATTTCCTACTATTCCAAATTCAAAGCCTAATGACTATAGTGTTTTGGACTAGCTAAAGAAAACCCTTGCTCAAATCTCCATCTTGGAGTTGCTAAAAATATTTCTTGTACATAGGGATATTCTAGATAAAGCTTTATTTGTGTCCACTGTGCCTAATGACATTGATACCACTCAATTTCAAGCTATGGTTAGACATATCACTACACCCCATCTTCTCATGTTTTCTAAACATTACCTCCCAACACAACCCTCACATAATTGTGCATTACACCTCAAGATTTTGGTTCATAATTTTTTTTTAAAAGAGTCCTAGTGGATGGAGGTGTTGGTCTTAAAATTTGTACCTTGTAGCTAATCAAGAATCTAGGGTTCTCTAAAGATGTTATTGAAAAAGGGAAGGGTATCACCATTAGGGCTTATGATGACCAAGAAAGGGTTACGAAAGGAACCATTCAAATTCCCATTCAAGTGGGACCAGCCAACATGGAAACCACCTACCAATTCCTTGACCTTGAGCTTCCCTATAATATTCTCCTAGGGCATCCATGGATCAATGGGATGCAAGTTGTCACATCTACTTATCATCAATGTGTCAAGTTCCCTTATCAAGATAAGGAGGTAACAATCCACAATGACCCCAAACAATTTTATTACTGCAAGAACTTGGAAGCCAAATACTAAAGAATCCCACAAGTGGCCAAGAACAATGAAGGACCCACATCTTCCTTTGTTGATTCATCCACCCTGGCCTCCACATTTGAGACAAAGGCACCCTCCATCCAAAGTATCCTGAACATTAAATTTGTAATCCAAGGTGATGGTTGTGGAGAATATAAATTGAAGAGGAATTCATTTATGTTAGGAGAGTTACCTCAATCTCCTAAATCTCATGGAAAGTCGCAAACCCTTGATAGCTCATCCCAAACATTCATGAAAACTCCTACTATGTTAAAAAAGTGTGGAGACTTGAGCAAAGAAGTTGTGGACAAAAAGGACGTATCAAGCTTGCTTTACCAAGATGATAGACTCACACCTATTATTCCAATGGAGGACAACAACAAGGGTCTACAACTAATGTTTGGTTGAGGCTATACAAAAAATGAAAAACTAGGGAAGAACAACAATGTCTTATTAGAACCCCTCGTTCCTGAGAAATGCTTACAGAATCTTGGACTTGGTTGTGTCACTAGTAAGGTAACCATTCTTGGAAACTATTCTCTTGTTAAAATAGTCAAAGCTTCCTCTTAGTTACCAATATCCACTGGCCTCCCTCTCAATAACTATACCTTCAATATAAATGACCTATACGATGAGGATTCCAATGTTTTCATGATCACCACCATGTCGTTTGAGCCAAATCCCCTCAACACTGAGCTACAACTTATATATCCCCAACTCATAAAATGGGACCAACAAGCACCACCAATCTTAGATTCATTCGAAAATGATGAAGCTCCCTCTGAATTTATGGGATTAAGGGATAACATGCCATATGGAGATCACAAAGCAGTATTTGACATTGAGCTAGAAATGCATGCATACTATGGGGAGATGATTGAATCTCTTAGTTGCAAAATTGAAAATCTGAGAATAACGTCTCGATCCTTGAGTGAAAACCACCTTGTGGCACTTTTGGATCATAAAATAGTAAAAACAAAGGACGTATCCAATGGTGAAAACCTCTCTAAGGAACCAAAGGATGAGGGATTCAATCTTCCCCTTAGTGTTATACATAGGGGAAGTCAACAGTCCTAGCAGAGAAGTACAACCCAGTAAATGTGGCAACTAAAGAAGCATCCCAAATCACATTTTATGTAGAATCACTCTTGGCTGAAGAATAGAAGAACCTAGGAGAATTTATCATAGATCAAAAGAGAAAATTTTCTTGGTCTTATGTAGATATGCCAAGTTTAGATCTTGAAGTTGTTGTCCATCACCTTGTAGTATATCTTGAGGAAAAACCAATGTGAAAAAGTTGAGAAATATGCATCCCCAAATCGCATTACTAGTCAAAATAGAGTTGCAGAAACTCCTAGATGTAGGATTTATCTGATCCATTTATTATCCAAAATGGGTTTCCAATATTTTACTAGTTTCCAAACCCACTAGAGGCATCATTATTTGTACCAAATTTAGGGATTTCAACAAGACATGTCCCAAGGACGATTTTCCTCTACCAAACATTGACATGATCGTGGATCTCATCGGAGGACATAAGATGTTATCATTGATGGACGAATTTTCAAGATACAACCAAATTATGATCGCCAAGGAGGATCAACATAAGACAACATTCACATGTTTGTGGGGCACTTATTGTTGGAACATGATGCCATTTGGGCTAAAGAATTTTGGGGCCGCCTACCAAAGAGCTATGACATTTCTATTCCATGACATGATCCAAAAGACTATAGAGGACTATGTCAATGAAATCTTAGCTAAATACAGGAAGCAACAAGATCATATAGCCACCTTGGGACCAATCTTTGACAGACTTGAGGAGTGTAAGGTATAGATAAATCCAAAGATGTTTGTCTTCGGTCTAACTTTAGGAAACCCCTTGGGATAAATCGTATCATTAAGAGTAATTGAGATTGAGCCAGCAAAGGTGAAGGAAATTCTAGATATGGAGGAACAAAAGACATTGAAATAATTGAGGGGTCTACAAGGATGGCTACAATCCATTAGAAAGTTCATAACTTAGCTAGCAAATAAGACTATCCTCAATTCTCATCTACTACATAAGGGAGTAGCATACAAATGGTATGAGAAGTGTGACAAAGGTATTCAACCAAATAAAGGAATATCTATTAACACCACCTGTCCTCATGCCATTGATCCCAAACAAGCCTTTGATATTATACATCGTAGCTACAATAGTGGCACTTGGTGCTCTTCTTTCCTAGCATGATGAAATAGGAAAAGAGAGGGCAATATACTACTTCAATAGAACTTCAGTGGGACATGAGCTCAATTGTACTTTCATATAGAAGCATTTCCTTGTAGTCGTGGTTGCTTCATAAAAATCAGACACTACATGCTAGCTCATCAGATAGGGCTCATCACTAAGATAGATCCACTAAAATATCTATTGGATAAAGCAACTCTCACAGGATGGATGACTAAGTGAGTCATGATCTTGATAGAGTTTGACATAGAATATATAGAAAGGAAAGTCATCAAAGGGAAAGACATTGTGGATCAACTGGCCGAAGTAGCCATATATGTAGAAATTACACTAGTATTAGAGTTTTTGGATGAGTCAATCTTCCTCCTGAATGTAGCAGATCATTGGAAATTATATTTTGATTGCTCTTTCACACAACACAGATCAAGAGTCGGTGTCCTTTTCATCACCCTGCAAGGGGATTTCATTCCCAAATCCTATCGGTTGTCCTTCCCATGTATCGATAATATTGTAGAATATGAGGCTCTTATCATAGGACTCAAAATAGCACTATAATGGAATATCATGGCATTAAAATTCTTTGGATATTCACAGCTGGTCATTAATCAAGTCAATGTCGAATATCAAACCAAAGATGACAAGCTTACTCCCTTTAAGAAGCTGACAAAGGATCTCAAGGAATTATTCATTGATATCACCTTCGATCAGATACCCCACATGAACAACATAGTTGTAGATTCTATAGAGACAATCAAATCCTTGCTAGATATCTCGAGGAACACCCATAAATGTGAATTTATCATAGAGAAATTTCTCATCTAAGCTTTTGAGGTATCAAAATCAGAGTTTGTGTGTGAAATTGTCGGTCCTAGTGATCCTTGGTGTCATTAAATATTCACTTATTTAAAAAGAGGAATCCTCCCCGATGACATCACCTTGAACCTAAGGAAAACCTTTGTTAAAAAGGCATCCTATTTTGTTATCCTAGGGGAGACCCTTTACCGTACAAGTATTGAGGGGACCCTATTATGATGCCTTAACGCTAAGGAAGCTTTGACTACTTTAATTGAAGTACATCAAGGAATTTTTGGATCACATTCAAGTGGTATGACCTTGGCTAAGAAACTATTGAGGACGAGGTACCATTGGCCCACCATGGAGAAGGAAGCTCATGAGTATGTGAAGAAATTTTTGCAGTGTCAACATGGGGACCTTATCTAGGCACTAGCTCAAGAACTTCAACCCATCATCACACCTTGGCCTTTTTCATAGTGGGGACTTGACCTCATAGGGAAGATAACACCTACCTCATCCAATAGCCACAAGTTTATTATTACCACCATTGAGTACTTTACAAAGTGGGTAGAAGCCATAGTTGTGACCTATGTTACAAGGAAGTAGATCTCTAAGTTCATCATAAACTACCTCATTTGTCATTACGATGTTCCTCAAGCCCTTATCCCCTTCAAGAATTAGAATGTTCAAGAATTGTGTGAAATATTTAATATCCAACATCAGTTCTCCACCCCTTATTACCCCCAAGGAAATGGCCAAGTTGAGGCTACGAATAAAACCATCTTGAAAATACTTAAGAAAATAGTCAATGAAGTTGGTCATGATTGGAACTTATAGTTAAACCTTGTCTTATGGGCTTATAAAACTAGTATCTATAGGCTTATAGGTGCAACACCCTATTCCCTTGTATATGGATCTGAGGCTATCCTACCCATTAAGGTCGAGCTCCCATCCTTGAGAATATCATTGCAGAATCTTATCAGTGATGAAGAATACAAAGTGTCATGGTTGAATGAGCTAGATCTACTAGATGAATGTCACCTACATGATTTGAATCACTTATAGGTTTATTAGAACCATCTCAAAAGGACATATGACAAGAAGATCAAAAGTCGGTCCTTTTAGATAGGATAGCTTATGTTGAAGGAGAACCAAAAGAATGTACCCAATCCTAATGGAAAAGGAAAATTTCAACCCAATTAGTTAGGGCCCTTCATCATTACAACAAGTTACAAATTAGGAGCATATTAGTTATCAACAGTAGAAGGTGAACTCTTTTAGGAGCCCATTAATAGCTCCCATCTCAAAAAAAAAAAAGCTTAAGCTTGCAAGGTATAAATCCAAAAAATACAAAAACATCAAAAATAACAAAAATCCAAAAAAAATCAGAAAAAAGGATTAAAAATAGTAAAGAAAAAAATCATCCTCTAGTGAAAACCACTTCATTGGTGCTTTGGGAAAGTACCTTGGTAAAAACGTGGCAATTAGGTTCCTTATGTAAATAAAACACTTTTGATCCACCATCGATTCTTTGGCTTGTTATGCATCGCTTTCCATCACATTCCATTATTCTTTCCATCACCCATTCATGTTTATATCATAGCTTGATCTTGTGTGAGTATCAAGTTCCCCTCTAGTACTAATTGCCACATTCCTAAGGTTATTTTTTCTTGCCTATATCAAGGTAATCTATCACATCAAGCTAGGGGAATTTTTCTATTGTTACATCAGATCGGATTCATGTATATCCTTAAAGTCTTTCAGAACATCAAAAAATACAAAAACATCCAAATCACATCAAAATCCAAAAACAAGTCGAAAATAAGAAAAAGTCAAAAAAATGTAGTCACCATGTTGAACTACAAGGATTCTGCATGTATAATGTAGGCAAGGATAATCTTTGATCATCCCTTGAGGCCCCTAAGATAGGTCATCTAGGTGTCCATAATAAACTGATAAACCATCAATGTTCATACTTCATCAATAAACAAGTCTATGTCAGTCAAACTACATGGTCTATGCATGTATAATGTAGGAAAGGCTAATATTTGATGAGCCCCCAAGGCCCCTAGGATAGTCCTTAGGTCAGGTTCTTGGTCAAAATCTTAGAAAAAATGAAAAACATTTGAAAACTTGAAAATAAAAACATTTGTAAAACTCCTCAAAACAATCCCAAAACAACCTCATAGCATTGCAAAACACCAAACATATTGAAATATTCTAGAAAACCAAAAATTCACCCATCCCATTTCGTTTTCACTCGCAATAAACATCCACTCACAAAATTTTTATCGCCATCTTCAACCTTTGGCAAAAAAAAGTGGAAACAAGTATCACAAATTGGTAAAGTATAAACCTAAACATAAAGATCTTAAGTCTAGGTCAATAGGTAAAAAAGTCGATAAAATCTTGGTATCAATAGCCTATCATCCCCTTAGTTTCAGAATCTTCTAATAAATCATGTCCTAGGATGCATCTTTCCTACAATGGACATCAACATCAAGTATCACCATAGTTTTAGTCTTGGCTAGAGGTATGAAGAACATTGGCTTATTTGTTTGATTTATCTTTTCAGATGATTTATCTTATTGTGCTTATTCCAATGATCTCTCGATGATGTCTATCAAATTTATTTAGAAAGGAATGGGGCATTTGTCATGCTTGTTGGATGTTCTTGTAATATAACAGTGGTGAATGCATGCTTCCTTAGGTATGTGTGGAGGGTGTTTTGGATAGCTTGTTGACTATTACATCAAGAGGTTATGCCTTTCTATGTTTTGGTATGAGCCGTTCAAAATGTCTAAAGTACATCCTAGTGAATTTTTTGTATGTCAAGTGTGAACAAGGATACTCCTATCTGTTTGTTGAGTCAAATTCCATCGCACTAGATACTACACCATCCTAGTTGTCTATACCTTGATGCATCATATCTATTTGTTTTATCAAACTTAAGGAAAGTTGTGTGATTTGTATCAATTCCTTGGTAAGAAAATAATCATCACTCATCTTCATATCTAATAAAGTCTCAATGACTCATAGGCTTGTTAGACTTCTGCATCTTTTTGGAATCAATGGTTGATCCCTCTCATTCTTCTATCTTCTATTCATGTTAACATGGTATCATGAAATTTAGAAAAAATATCAAAACATCCATCTTGCATCCATAAATCATCAACATCCTACATAACCATTGCATATCTTCATAATAGGAAACATCATCCATGCATTGCATCATAATTTAAGTTGTTTAGGATAATATAGATTTATTATTCTAAGCATCTAAATCCTTCCCATTTACATTAAATCATCATTTAAGTTGTTTAGGATAATATAGATTTGTTATTCTAAGCATCTTAATCCATCCCATTTGCATTGCATCATAATTTAAGTTGTTTAGGGTAATATAGATTTGTTAGTCTAAGCATCTTAATCCATCCCATTTTCATTGCTTCATCATTTAAGTTGTTTAGGATAATATAGATTTTTTATTCTAAGAATCTTAATCCATCCCATTTGTATTACATAATCATTTAAGTTGTTTAGGATAATATAGATTCTTTATTCTAAGCATCTTAATCCATATCATTTTCATAATATAGATCAATTAGTCTACACATCTCATAACATAATCACCCATCACATTCATATCATAAACACATACACATAGAAATGCATCCATACATACATCTTTCATTATCATAGAATTTTACACAGAAAATATACTGTAAAGGAAAGTAAAACCATGCATCACATTTGCATACACATTATCCATCCATAACATCGCATACATCACATCATGAATCATAAATATCATAGCATAGATAAACAATGCATACATCCATAGCATATCATATATATCCATATATCCATAACAGTGTGAAATAAAGAAACATCACATCATAAAATACTACATAGGATCCATCTCATATATAGATATATCAAAAATCAAGTGTCATGATACAAATCAGAGTCAATGTGTAATATCATCAAAATAATCTCAACTGTATCAGAGTATGGGTCTGCCAGTATGCATCATATGCATGTGTCATGTCTGCATCCTATGGTCCATCAAAGTAAACCCATGGCTACATGATCAACTGCCTGAACTCATCTATGGTAACCTGGGGGGATATGCTATCCCTAGGTAGACTCTCAGGATCTCCTCACAAATACTACCCTATAACCATCCCGTGGTGCATCTTATACCTCTTCAAATTGGAAAGCTACCCTATCTAGGAGGTAGCGCTCAATCATCAGTTGCTCTCACCCCTACATGTATCTCATCTAATGGAAAGATAAAAGTTCCTCATCATTGTCGATCCATCGAGGAGCATGTATGCAAGGCCTCCACCTTAAAATTTTCATCTCATCGATCACCCACCTCTAGTGTGAGAGACTTGTGATGCTTGTATACTGAATGGTTTTCATCGCCCCATATCTATACACTACAAGCTCATCGCGATCTGTGTTAAGGGTGATAATCATATGTAGTACTAGAATGTGATCATAAGCCCATATATGGAGTAATGTAACCCCAACATCAATGTTGCATACACCATAATATACTACCTGGTGCATACCATGATACAATGATGCAAGAACAACCATACCCTAGGCATAGACCATCGTCTCCTCCATCATCTAATCCCAAAGAATGCCCCATCCAATGTTGCATCCTATGGCCCATCTATCAAGTACCAAGACCCCTAAGATCAGTGCACCTACGAACAATGTCAAATATAGGTCAATCTAATTGTACTGGTGTAGGTCAATCTGGCCACTATCAATATCGTATTGATCCACCCTGAGCACCTGAAAGATCGCATCACCTCTAGCCTCTATGCCATAAATAATCCTCTTGCCATGGATGGGGATTTGAAGGATCTATCATATGTCCTCAATAGTAATAGTGTCCTCTCTAGTTGGTAAATGAATTGATGAAGTCTTGCTTTGCCATCGCTCGACTAAAGTTGTCATCATAGCCAAGTATGTGCAAATCATTGGCATCTGTGTAACATACCCAAAATGAATTGTGCCAAGGAAGAACAAAGCATTGTCAGTCAAGTATCTTTCCCATCAAAAAATTCTACATCGATGCTCCTTCAAATGGAGTGGAAGAATAACCTCTTGCATTCAAAAACGTGCACCACATCAACATTTTATGAAGAAAAAACAAAAAATCCAAACCCTAAAAAGAAAAGACAAGTCAATATTTTCACAAGCGGTGCTATGGTTTTTAGCAAAAGCAAAACCAAAATCAGTAGCGGTGCTATGTCTCATAAGTGGGTTGGCATCTAAGGGAAATGCCAAACCCAAATGACCTTGCACGACACTCTATCACATAAGAAAGTCAACATTTCTAAGTGATGCTTTACGTATCCTAAGCCACACAACACACGTTTGCAAAAGTGAGTCAACATTTGATGCATGACTCTGAACCCAAATCAAGACACATGGAGCTATTTCACATATGGTGCTCCAACGTCAATAGCCACACCAACTAGAGCAAGAGTGATGCTAAACATCGTTACTTTTGACTGACAACTTCAAACCCTAAAAAATGCAAAAAAAGCATGAAAAATGAGAAAAGTTTTGGATTGCATATTGAGGGTCTTACATCCAGAGGCCGTCGGTACTCGTGCACTCAATCCATGTGATGTCTGGGAAGCACACGATCACCCATTATATCAGTGAATCAAAGCAAAATCACAAGAACTCACTAAAGCAAAGTGTACAAATGAATTGAAAATGACCTAAACCCACCTATTTAAGCTTGAAAATTAGGGTTTTGAGCCTTTTTTTTCCAATTTTTTGCACTTTAAAGCCTATTATGATTGTTTTTTGGCGTCTTAAACTTCTTTTTGCATCTTGTAACCTACTTTTTCATATCTGAACCATTGTTGAGTCTTTATCATGATCTCGACTGAAAAATTGAAGTTTTCGCCCGATCTCTCAAGGGGGCGATGTTGCAGCATAATTTCTTCTGCTGGGGCAACAATGGGACATCTGAAAAAATCAGAATTTTTTTTAATTTTGATCCTGGCAATGTCAGTCTTTGAATCAACACAACATGTACATTGCTTCAAAGAGTGGAAAGATTTACACTTAAATATGTTAGTGTAATTAATTAATTAATTATTACACTAGCATAAGTTAACTTAGGGTTAATTAATCATATTAGTCCTAGGTTACTTTTCATCATTTAATAATGGTGTTGAGATAAGATTCCCTTCTAGAAGATGAGTTGTCTTTTCTAGAACTTATCTCCATCATGTTATCATTCCCTAGGTAGTTGGTTAGGGTTTCATGTTGTCACATGTAGTGTGATATGAACAGTTGGCAACATCTTATGCATTTTAGGTTTTGCTCTTGCCTATATAATCAAGCATATGTACACTTTGTAAATCAATCCAGATCATCATAATAGAATCTCTATTTTGAATTTCATTATCATACTTTATGTGTGGGTGAATATTTCTTCTTGGCAAAGGTCCTCCATTGAAGTCTGTAGCTTCATCAAGGCAACCTGTGTATCTAGCATTCCAACAAAATAGTCCGGATTGATATTATGCACCTTAGTCTGATTAATTAACATCATTTCCTCCTAAATCACTTTAGACTAACCATTTAATTAAATAATTCATATTATTTAGTTAACTTCATCAATTTCTACTATTAATCAAATAATTAAATTTATCAAATTAATTCATCCTCTTCTCACTAATGTTCACCCCATTTAATTAAAGAAATAAAATTATTTAATTAAAACCCTAAAGTCCTCTCATTTGATTAAATAAATCAAATTATTTAAAAAAAATTCGCAAATCCCTAACCCACTTAAGTTGATTAATTCTGAATTAATTAGCTTTAATCACATCCTAATCTTCATTACCCATTTCTCTAGCTTTTAACCCCACCAAGATTGAATAAACTCATGATCAACTAACCAAGTTACATATGAAAATCATTTATTTTAATTAACTAATTAACCTATTTTCCTCACAAAGGAATATTCTATGGGATATTCCTCTCAACTACCCATTCATTTAATTTCCCTCCAAGGTTCTTAAATGCCTCTTACAAGGGCATTCAATGCCACTTACATGTCATTTTTTCCCTCTTACACCCTCAACCATATGCCTTCAATTCTCTTACATACCCTTACAATTTCACCTACATGCCTTAACTCTTCACATTCTTCAAAATGTGCTCCACACATATCCCCATGGCTTTCATTAGCCTTGTGACAAGTGTCACGATGCTATCGGACCCCAATTTAGTCCCACATCCACCAATTTCATCCATTCTTCAACCCTTCTCTCCTATAAATAGAGGCTTTCTCTATTGAATATAGATCCACAATTTAATGAATTGTTACTCTTGTCATTTCATTCATCAATTGCATACTCTTCATGTCATTTTAGCTTGATTTTACTATCTTTTTGCATCAATTTCATCATCTTCACATCAAAGAATCTTGGACCTTATCATAAGGGATTGGGAAAGGGCCACTTTCCACATCAAAGTGGCACCAATTCCCCTATGGGATGGAGGTTTGATCTACTTTAATTTTTACATGCTTTCATTTGCTTTCTTTTGTGCTTTTGTTTCATGTTTTCATCTTTTAGTATGATCAAGAATTTCATAGGGAATGTTATTTATGCTTGTTTGGATGACTTCTACTCTTGTGTTTGTCTATGTTTAGCTAGGTGTAGATTAATTGACATTGTGATGATTATAGGTTCATTCAGACTGTCATAAATTTACTAGGATAGTCATAACTTGACATTATGATGGTTGTAGCTTCATTAGGACTTATATGGTAACTTTATTAGAATGGTCTAAGACTCATTAGGACAGACATAAACTCATTAGGACTATCATAAATTCATTAAGAATGTCATAAATTTATATTTAGTGCATCATGGGGCCAAACAAACAATGCCAACACGTTTAGATATGCAAGTTTATGGTAGAAAAGGTTCTATTTCACACCCAATCTTTCCCGAACATTGCGGGCTACATTGTGTTGACACTTTCTCTTAAGAACCCAAAGTGCAAAAAAATGGCAAAATTTGGTGGACTATTTCTCAAAAATTGTGGCACCTGCAAAAATTTAGTCTAAAGGTGTAGGTTCATGCAGTTTCCCTCCATAATAACCTTTCTTAGTTTTTTAAATCTCCAATCCACTTGATCGTAGTGACAATTTTTCAAATATTGGAAAAGGCATTAGATGTGTTTAGTAAAACTTGTCAAGAGCCATAATTTTCATTTTGTTCACTATGGGGCCAAACTGATAGTTCCAACATGTCTAGTTGGGTAGGTTTATGCTAGGAAAGGTCCCATTTTACACCCCACCATGCCTAATCATTCCAGACTACATTGTGTTGATGCTTTCTCATAAGAGCCCTAAGTGCCGAAAAGTGGCAAAATTTGGTAGACTATTTCTCAAAAATCATGGCACTTACAGACATTTTCTTGAAGGTATAGGGTCATGTAAATTCCCTCCACAATAGAATTTCTCATTTTTTGAAATATCCAATCCACTTGACTGTAGCGACAATTTTTTAAATGTTCCAAATGGTGTCATATGTGTTTAGTAAAAAATTATCGAGCCATACTTTTTATTTTGTCCATCATGGGGCCAAACTGACAATGCAAAAATCTTTGAGTGGGTAGTTTTATGCTAAGAAAGGCCCCATTTCATACCCCAACATGCTTAATCATTCTAGACTACATTGTGTCAACACTTTCTCTTAAGAGCCCTAAGTGCTAAAAGTGGAAAAATTTGATGAGTTTTTTCTCCAAGATTGTGACAAAAATATTTTTCTTTAAGGTACAAAGTTATGTAAGATCCCTCTATAATAACCTCTCTCAGTTTTTCATATCTCCAATATGTTTGGTCATTGCGACAAGTTTTTACATGTTGAAAAAGTATCAAATGCATTGAAGAGAAATTTGAAAGGTAGCATAATTTTATTTTTTTCATTGTGGATCCAAAATCATAGTGCCAACATGTCCACGTGGGTGGGTTTATGCTAGGAAAGGTCCTAAATTCCAAAAAATGGTGAACTTTGACAAGTTGTTTCTCTAAAATTATGGCACTTAGAAATGTTTTTTCTAAAGGTACATGTTCATGTATGGTTCCTCTACAATAATCTCTCTCAATTTTTCATATCTCCAATTCGTTTGGTTGTGGCGACGAGTTTTCACACATTTAAAAAAGTGTCAAATGCATTGAAGAGAAAGTTGCAAGGTAGCATACTTTTCGCTTTGTTTGTCATGGGGCCAAACCAACAATGCAAACACGTTCATGTGGGTGGGCTTATTTTAGGCAAGGTCCTATTTCGCACCCCAACATACCAGATCATTCCAATCTACATTGTGTTGGTGCTTTCTCTTAAGAGCTTTAAATGCAAAATTTTGGGGAACTTTGACGAATTTTTTCTTTGAAACCGTAGCACTTAAAAATGTTCCAAATAAAGGTAAAAGGTCATGTATGGTCCCTATACAATAACCTCTCTTATTTTTTCGTATCTCCTAATGTTTTTCCTTGGTGAAAGTTTTTCTTTTGCCCCAAAAACTATCAGATGCATGCAATGTAAAGTTGCAAGGTAGCCTAATTTTTGTTCTATTCATTGTGGGGCCAAACTGTCAATACCAACATGCCCAAGTGGAAATTTCTACACTAGAAATGGTATTTTTTTCCACCCCAACTCTCCCAAATGTTCCAGGCTACACTATGTCGGTGCTTTCTCTTAAGATCCCTAAGTGCAAAAAATTGTTGAATTTTGAGACATTGTATCTCAGAGTTGATGGCACATATGAACATTCTATCTAAACCTATAGGTGCATGTGAGGCCCCTCTATAGAAACCTCTTATTTTTTTAAGACTCAAAAACATTTGGATGTGGTGAAAGGTTTTTTGCTGCCCCAAAAACCATCATATGCATGTAATGTGAAGTTGAAAGGTAGCCTATTTTTTTTGTGCATTGTGGGGCCAAACCGTCAACCAACATGTCCGGGTGGGAATGTCTACACTAGGAATGGTCCTATTTTTCACCCCAAATCTCTCGAATGTTCTAGGATACACTATGTCAACACTTTCTTTTAAGATTCCTATTGTCCATTTCTCAATAGTTTTTGGCATTATTAACGGTTTGGTTTAGTTAGTTTTTATCTTGAGTCTTTTATCCTTAAATGGTGCATGAGTCATATTATACTTATATGAAACTTATGTCAAAAAATTATTTTACTAAAACTCACCTCAAATACATCTTCTCATGCCCAAAGACCTAGGTTATGGTTTTGGATGAAAGTTTAAAGTTGAGGACAGTCATATAATTCACAGTCCATAGTTCATAGTGACAAAAAAAAGACCTAGTGAGGGCGTTCACAAGTCAATGATAAAGTTCAAGTAGAACAAGGTAAAAGATATTAGTGATCAAGGCATAAAATACAATCCACACCAAGGTTATAGTCATAAAATGAAGAATGTTACATTCATCAAAGTGATAGTCCTAAACATGAATGAATTGTTCAATAGTAGCAAGATTGTTCAAAGGATAAGAGGGTAGTCTATAGTGATATTTTACAATATCATGATATAGTGATAGACCTTGTTCAGAAGAAAGACACACACCTACAAAAGACTATGGTGACAAGTAGGTGATAGACCATACATGACTTTTGATCTAAGAATTGGTTATTATGAATGAGTTTTGAGGTCAAATAATGTAAATAAGTGGTGTAAAATATCCTAACACACACAAAAAATCACTCTTTCAAACCCTTAGTTATCAATTGGTGGGCTTTCCTTCACAAATCCTCATTATTGCCAATAACCTTTCAAAAAGGAATTTTGGAAATAACTCTTAAACCAGATCTGATCTATAGTAAATAAGACTTGTTTTAGATACCCATTTGGACATTCTCAAACATACCTCAAAGTCAGATAGGGTTCCTTTGTATGGAAGGCCTCAAAAATTTATTGTCCTACTTCTTGATTATGCCTAATTAAGCAACTAGGCATGGCACAACTAGGTTCAGGGCTTCAAAATGTCTCAACACCTATTCCAACACCTTCAACATATCCCACATGGCATAAATCAGAAATTCCTACCTCAAGGATCATCGCTCCAAACAACCTTCAATGCCTTTTCTAACATAACCCCTAAGCTACTAGGGTTTGACTGCCAACAAGGCCAAATTCACTATACTGTCATTAAGTGCTCCTCCACACATGTAGACCCAAGCCTCAGACTTTGCAATGATATAAAATACATCAATACATAGTTTTGTACAAATTTTCAGGGGTTGATCATGGTGGAAACTTCAGATATAAAAATTTCATGGTTTGTTTCAACCCAAGGTATGGTTTGGAGCGAGTTTCAATAAATCAATGATATCTCCTTCAATACTTCATGAAATTTAACCAAGCCAAAAGAAAAGAAAAGATAGAAAAATTATTCACATCATACATCCATCACTCATACTGTACAAATCAATGTAAGTCCATACAAACATGAATAAGATCTGTAGAATGTAGGAAACCACAAAATTTTCACTGTGAAATGCAACAAACAGTTATTCATAACTTTCACATAACACCAAATGAGGCCAATCTCTATATCCATATTGTAGATAACATATTTTAAAAACATTCCTCAAATTTTTAGAAATATCTAATGGTGGGAACAAAATTTATGCCATTTTTCCCAAAATAAATAACCCTAGGTATAGATTCAGGCAAACTTTAGTAAATTTGCAATAACTTTCAAAATACTCAATGAGAAGGCACCAAACCAAATGAAAATGATATTTATTCATCCCTCTATAAAAAAACCAATATTAGGATCGTACCAATCTGTACCAGTCTATACCATGCAATGGAGTAGCAATTTTGCTTTCAGATTACATAGAAAAATGCATAAAAATGTGTCTAATTGGTGTCTTATTCCTACAATATTCTCTCCAAACCCTTGGGTCATGTTGAAAACATGTATTTATGCTATTAAAACCACATTTTAACTTCCCAACTGACCATAACTTCTTTTTTTAATATTAGTGACACTTTTACAAGATTTGTTGCATTTTGACAACTTTGCAACTTTTATAATTTTGACAAATTTTGACAACCTTTGTATTATGACTCCAAAACATTCTAAAATGGTCTAGAATGGCTCCAAATGGTCTCATATGACCTTATTTACCTGAAACAACACAAAACAAGACAAAAAATCAAACTTTTCCTCCTATAGGCATCAAGTCCTGAGGGTGCTCCCACACCATCAACACCAAGAGAGATCGTGGAGAGACACAAGGTTTTAGATGAAAGGAAAATGGAAATTCTTGAGAGAATCAATTATCATGGAGTATAACATAGTCATAATATAATGAATATAACCTATGAAATCATTGTATAGTCATATTTAAGGGACTTGGTAGCATCAAAAGATAAGATATTACAAGCCTAAGATGGTTTTGATATGAAAGGATAGTTAGTATGAAGTTCCAAAAGCACAGTGAAGATAGCATTGCCAGAACATGAAGATAATCATCTTCTATTAATAGGGGGCATACACTTATATCATGATACTAGTACAATAGTCATGCAATATTTACATAGGGCATGTCAAGAGTAGGTTTGTGATAGTTAAAACAAAGGATGACTTCCACCATGTAAGGATAGTATAAGTAGAGGATTTTCATAAAGAAGACAAACCATGATAAGGATTTATCAAATAATATTTACATAGTCAAGTCAACATGAAATTTTTCAAAAATCAATGGATCACCATGCTAAGGATAGTGAAAAATGGCAAGTTTAATGTCAAGTGAAATAGAACAACCAAAATGATGAGGAAAATCCTCCATTAGGATAGTCACAATTAACAAAAGAATAAGGATAGTAACTACATCAAAAGGTTAGTCATATAGGATTCCAATAGGATAGTCCTTTGTGAGATAGACAACACTCATTTCAATATATGACACAAAAATATGATTGAGGTTTATAGGGTTAGAATGGAAGATTTAGAGATAATTATAGGGTTTGCTAATGCTTATGACTGTGGATAGGAAGATTTCATAGTCAAGAACATTCATATTAAAGGTTTAGGGATATTTTGTAATGACTTAACACTTAGCAATATTGTGGATAACAAGATTTGAAGATGTTATAGACAGTCATCAAGAAAATTAAATGGCATTTCCTCATAATAATGAGGACAATCCTTACAAGATGTAAACATTAGGAAAAAGTGACAATAAAATAGAAGACAAAGCTGACAATGGGGATAATAGATTCAAATAGTTTCAAAGGAATGATTTCAATGATAGTCATAGTCATTAGACAAAAATGGAAAATGTGTACAAGTTTAGAGTAGTGGTATTTGAGATTGTAAGTGGAAAATGCATGAAAATCACTATATAAAGTCTATAACATAGTTAAAGAGAAGCATTGTGCATGTCTATAAATGAAGGGAAATCATTTGGACAATAGGATGATAGTGGTCTCCAAAAAAAGGAAAGAACAAGACATCACAATCAAAGTGCATCTCAAAGTTATAAATTTTAAGAGAGCTTATGACCATTAAAAATAATATTTTAGATAGTGACCATGAACGTGACAACATCGTAGTCACAAAAATCATATTATGCATCCTTTAGGGTCATATTACTAAAATAGAACACAATATTATTTTCATCATTTGATTACTATTGTTATTATTATGTAATGAGCCTATGACTATCCTGCATTCATTAAGACTATCTTAATGAAGTTAAGATAGTCCCAATGAAGCTATGACTGTAGTACATTCAATAGGACTGCCCTAATGAAGTTACGATAGTCCCAATGAAGCTATAATTTTTTTAAGATAGTTTTAAAGGCCCTAATAAAGTTAAATCCTATCTTAACAAGGTTATGATAGTCATGTAACGAAACTATGATAGTCCTAATAAACTTATGATTGTCCTAAATATTCTATGACTATCTTAATGAAGTTAGACTATCCTAATGAACCTATCACTATCCTAAGAATGTAACATACAATCCTAATGCACCTATGACTCTCCTAAGAAAGTTATGGTAATCCTAACATTGAAGATATGATAGTCCTAATGAAGCTATGATAATCCTAGAATTTTATGAACTAATCTCTATATCTTATTTGTGCATACATGTAGAAATCATAATCATGATAATGAAAGAACCAAAGAATATAACATTGGATGAGTGTGAAGATTAGTATGTGAGAACATATATAATATAGATGTGAGGACATAGGTCACTCTAAACTATAAATATGTTACAATGGAAGCTTGATGTACAATGATATAGAGCATGATATTCCTAAAGTCGGGGTAACTCTAAAGGTATGATGCGGTAAGTGAGGATGACAATGTGGTCTCTACACATGTGATATAGTGAATTAGACCCAATAATATATCTTTTATGGTTGCATTATAATAATTTTTAGTTTCATTATGTTACCAAATTCTTGTGATCTCAAATTCATCATAATATATATTAGACAAAGACTTCCAAAACTCACATGCTTGTGCTACCGATATTGTTTAAAGTAAAGGGGGCTGCCCCTTAAAGAGGCCTAGGATATTTGTAATAATTTTATGGTTACTGTTGATGGTGCAAATGACACAAACAAAATTAAACATAATATTTCTATTCTATTTCTCCTGAAAAAGAAAGACAACATGTAGTAGCCTAAATCCCAAGGTCCTGGTAGTTGGTTCTCAATTGTCTGGTGTCACTCAATTGATCCATGCAACTGTAATGTTTAAGGGGCCTTTTTTGGTGATAAGGAATGAAAGCAACAATGGGTTCATCAATCACACTTAATAAAAAAGGGGGGGGGGGGTTTAAACAAATAGAAAAAGATAGGTCAAGGCATAGATCACTAAAACATGAATAAAATTATCCAATATCCAGACATATGCTTCCAACAACGAATACTCCTTTAAAAAATCAAGAAAACCATAACATGATGCAATTTAAAGAACAATCCATACTATTGCATACATCTACAGTCCTTAGTTTAACCATCACAATCACTCATCACAATACTTTTTAAGATTAAAAAGAACAAACTCTTCATTTTTTGCTAAAATCATAGATCAATAGACATGTAACAATTCCATCCATGGACGATTTAATGAAATAATCCAGAAATTTGGTTCCTTCTATTGATTCTCATCAAATAAGAAACATTTATGCTTCAACAAACTCACTGGCATATAGACAGATTATGATTCATTAACCTCATCCAATAAACTCAACTCCAACATATCATTGTATAAAAACTGTATCTAAATCCAACATTAACTAAAACAAGTATCCCCGCTCAAAGCTGTAAAAACCAAAATCCTATCTCCTATCACTGGTGGCCAAAGAATAGAAAAATGAACAACCCTTACAAAAGAGGAAAGATGCCCATTTAATAGAACACTTGCCTGCGTGAACCAGAACTAGGGTTTCAAAAACGGTTGGCCACCAACCAAAACACCCCGACAGCCTGCAATAACTCACCACCCAGCAATGAATGCAATAAGAGACCCCCATCAGATCAATCTAGGATCAATCAAAGCCCGTGTACAATACCTCAAGCCATGCCCGCTATCAACGCTCCACTTGCGAGAACAGTAACGCGCGTGGAACCAACAAGAATGTGAGCCATCGATCAAATCTGAGTTGGGCAAACTAGGATGAGCCCATCACATCCCGCCTGCATTCCATCAATGCTCCACTGGCCCAGAGTAGAAGAATGGAATTGCACACATGATCCCAACTTTCCCTATCCCGCAATAGTGTACCTGGATCCCGCAAATCCCACCATATCCTCAAAAAACACACACCCCACCCCTCCATTTATGACAATATCAACCCACATGATTTAACCTGCAAACAAAGAGCCATCATCAATAATAAATACATCATCAAAAACCAAGTTGGTCCATTAGAATACCCAAGGCAAGAAGGCCAAGCAAAAACCTAGGCGGAGGCAGAACCAAAGACAGGCAGAAGCGGAGCAACGAGCAGAATAGGAACACAAACACAAGATAGGTGGAGGCGGAGGTAGAACGGGAACAGGAAAGGAACTGAGAACTAGGCCAAAGTTCAAAGCCAAATTCCATCCTTGTCCTGGCCTCGACAAAACGATAGAAAAGAAAACTGAAGAAAACCCAAGGGCATAAAACCAACCCGAAGGCCGAAGACCAACAAAATGATGGGAAAAACAAGAATGAGGGAGGCAGAGCCGAAGATGGAACAGGAACAGAACTGAGAACTTTGCCACTGAAGAAAACCCAAGGACGGAAAACCAACCCAAAGGCCGAAGACCAACAAAATGACGGGAAAAACAAGAATGAGGGAGGCGGAGCCAAAGCCGGAACGGGAACCAAACCGAGAACTTTGCCAAAGTTCAAAGTTCAGTTCCATCTCAGTTTCGCCTTCGACAAAAGAAAGAAAGGGAAAACCAAGAAAAACCTAAGGGAGGAAACCAACCCTTAGGACAAAAACAAACAAAATGATGAAGAAAAAAAGAGAGTGGGAAGCGGAGTCAGAGCCAAAATGGGAATGGGAACCAAACCATGAACTTCAGGAAAGTTAAGAGTTCAGTCCCATCCCAGTTCTGCCTCTGGCAAAACAAAAGAAACAAGGAAAAAAAGAAAAAACCTAAGGGAGGAAACCACCCTTAGGTCCCAAACGAAAACACCAAAGGAAAAAAAAGGGCAAAAGGAAACGATCGAGAACCCAACACAAAGGCCAAACCCAAGATCCCCCTTAGATCCAAATGAACAAACCAAAAGGCGGAGGTAGAACGGGAACGAAAATCGAACTGTGAACTTCGTGAAAGTTCAGAGCTCGGTTCCATCCCGACTCTAACTTCGACAAAAAAAAACCAAAGAGACAAGTAGAAGACAAGCGGGACTGGGATCAGAATAGAATCTCAAATTTTTTTTCCAAACTTGATTCCATTCCGGTTCCGATTCTGCCAGAACAAAAGAAAAACAAAGAAAAACAAAGGAAAACAAAAGAAAACAAAGTGTTGGAAGAAAGAAAACCTCCCAAACTTTATTGAAAAAAAAACAAGGACAAAAAACAAAAAAGGGGGACCCATTTTGACCAAGGAAAAATATGGGGTGGTTATGCAGGGCATAACAAATGGCAACTCGGCTGGGAAAATGGTTTATCCATTTTCAAGTCCTCAAAGACTTCAGTTACCCAAAAAATACCTAGCTAATGAAGCATGCTAACTTGAATAAGATCAGATATGTAGAATAAGGTTGAGCTAGAATCTCAAATGTATTCTCTCATGAACCATGTCGAATCCAAGTGTGTGCATATATAGGTGGCATCCTACATGGCAGCTAGCTCACCTTTTTTCAGAAATTTCTAAAACATTCAACTTTGGCAGAGTGTTTCTCCTGTCAGAATTATTTTTTTGCAAAAAAAAAAAAATACCCTTTTGTAGAGCTCAGAGTGGCAAATCCAAATATATATATTTTTTAATATTTTGATTAGTTTTAATATATGTTATTTTTAAAATAATGCAAGCAGGTTGTTAAAATTAAAAAAAAAAAGCTGATTATAAATTTAAAAAATAATAATAAAACATATTAAAAAAAATTAAAACTTATATGGTGTAGTAGAGGAGGGAGTCTTCTTCAAAAGGGTATAATTTGTTTTTTGAAAATGATTAAAAAAATTAAAAATAGTTGACGGCCCGTGAAAACTATCAAATTCTGACATGTTTGACTTTAAAATGTTATTACAAGAAAAATATACATCAAAATTTGATTTTTTTTCCATGTGATAGATATTGAAGTTTGGAGAAAATAAATTAGAGAAAAATGAAGTTTTTTTCAATTTGTTTCTTGACGGCCCGTGAAGTCACTCTTTTCTGAAATTTTCAGCATTCCAAAATTTGTCCTTAAATTGAAAAAAACATAATGAAAACATTTTTTTAAAAGTTTTAAAAAATTACATAAATAATCTTCATCAAAATTTCTACATTTCATTAGTTTACACCATTTTTAAATTCAAAACATAAAGACCACTTTTATGTGGCCGAAGTTTAAAAATTTTTTTACTGTTGGTTGATTCCTTTATAAAGTGTGACACAGGTTTGTGCTTTTACCCCATATTAGAGAGACAATCCAATTTGAGTAGCCAAATTAGGTCCTATGGTTTGGCCCATGGTATTGGAAACCATTGGTGGTTTCTTAATTATTTCTTGGTCTATATATTGGATTATTCAAATGGAGGTAGTATGCACTTGTATTTTTGTAAGGATTGTATTGCCATATGAAATTTCTTTACACAAGTTACATGTATCTATTGAAAGTTTTGTTGTACTTTGATAGTGTATTGTAATCTAGGTCTTAATAAAAATAATTGAGTGCTCATTCAATGTTGTTTTTTTCTTGAAAGGATTTTTATAGGTTATATATTGGATTACATTTCATTATTTATGAAATGATTAAATCCATTTTTAATTAGAACTTCTTCTCTCATTGGGTTAATGGAAGAATTTTTATAGTTTTTATGTAAATATTTTACTCAATCACAAGAGAAGAATATAATAGAAAAAATCTACAAATACTTGATAATACTTAATAATAATAAAACATTTTGAGGTGATAATCCTCCACAAATATCCAAAAATAATATAATTCATAGTATATGATAATAAAACTAATCACTAACTCCTATATGTACCATAATCATGCCATGGATGTCACCTAGGCTAGTCTAAATACCTACATAACATTATACAAATAACTATATAACTTAATTAAGGGTTATACTAACCACAAGTTACCCACATATATCCTAATACAATCAATTAGATAAGAGTGTAGCATGCAAACTCCTTTAGAAAAATCATTATTCCCAAAACATACTAACTATGGGTTCTTTTTCATGAAAGCTTTATTTTCTTGTGCAGAATACTCAATAGTGTTACCTAATTTTTCCCACCACTCACCCCCTCCCCCCTCTCCCATTTTAAACTTTTAATGCACTTTAGCCTACTAAATTACAAAAACAATTAATTCTAAAAATCCATAAAAGCTGGTGCGAAACCCTTTTTCAAAGTTGTCAATTACTTCATTTTATCTAATGTGGCCAATTTTTATGCAAAATTCCTTACCGTTTGGGAGATTTTAAAATATTAAGTTTATGGCCGACAATTTACAAATGAGGTTAATTCTTGGATTTCATGCATTTGAAGCAAAAATGGTTTTTGGGTTTTACTCAGCAGGGTTCATGCTTCTTGTTGTTCAAATTTTTCCAAAACAAAATCTATTAGTTGAGAGATATGAGATTTTTCATGTCCAGGCTCAAAGAGGTTAAATTTTTTACACATTTGTACTTTGGTGAAGTTTTTCAAGGTTCGTCGAACCACTCAAAATCCCACCTAGTAGAGAGTTAGCTTTACATAAAACCCCACCAAAGTTCGCATAACTTTTAAAAATCATGCCACCATTATAAAAGGCAGAAATAAAAGTTAAAAAGTGAAAGCCTTTTGACTTATTTTTTTAAACGGGCAATGTTTTTCTTGGCAGTACTAACTTGGGCAGTGTTTTATATGGTTCACATAACTACCAAAAAGCCCACCTTGTTAGAGAAACATTTGAGAAGGATTCTCAACATGGTTTTATTTGACATTGGTTTCTTTTCCATAAAATAATTTCATTGTAATGAATACACGAAAGAGAATTTGGATTGATATTTTGAGCTAGTTTCAAAACCAAGAAGAGGCTAAACATTAGAAGAATGTATTCAAACGCTTATAAAGAAGATAGAACATTAATATTACTAAGGCCGATGATAGAGATAAGGATAGTTAAGCAGACAAGAGTATTGATAAATGCTCAATGGAGGCTTCTCCTATAATGCAGGCAGGGAAAACTTTAAGAAACCCCCCCCTCGGCGTAGGTGTAAAATCCCGGTGGATCCTATATACTTCTCGATGAAAAATATTAATTTTATTGGCGATTTTTTTTCTTTTTCGGGAAAAAAAAATCCCAATTGGTGAATCTTTTATAATCCTTGGAAGTTCATGGAAAATCTTGGCGAATTGCAAATTTTTTTAATTTAATAAAATATTTTTCATTGGCGATTAAAACCGTTTTTCAAACCAGAATTTTTTTTACATTGGTGATTAAAACTTTTTTTCAAAGCAAAAAATATATTTTCATTGGCGAATTAAAAAGAATCTCAAAATAATAAAAAAATCCAGTGGCGAAATAAACAAATATGCCAACAAAAAATCATAGGGGTTGTTTGATGAATGTTCGATGAACGACTGTAGTTACATTCCTAAAGCAAATCTCTAAAGCAGTAGACTTGCGATTTGAAACCTCTGGAATAACACTAGAACCATTAGATTTATAGAAATCAATGGTTGAGATTTTATTACCATACAAATGGTTATAAATTTTTGTTTCTCAGCAATTGGGCGACCTCGGCAAGATGCATAACTTTTGAAGTATATCACTTTTCTTAACTGATTGTCAGAAAAATGGACTTTGTGTCATTTGTTTTAAAATATTTTGCATCTACTTTCATGGTTAAAGTGACAAATATGTACACCAACAAGAAAAAAGAGTTGCATTCCATAAGTAAATCTCTGAAGCATTAGACTTGTGAATTGAAACCTCCAGAATAAAACTATAACCGTTAGATGCGGACATGTGGCGAGATCAAGGCTCATCGCTCAACACTCATTCTATCTTTTTAATGCCTCGATATTGTACAATTTATTTAATTGAAATTCTCAATATTTTTTAAGAAAGTGTGGTTTTCATACTACTAGTGCAAGCAGTGGCGGTGATTAATGCCATATTATCATGATATGAACATCCCAAGCAATTTCTTGGACAACTCATAGCTTTAATGAAATTTTTTTTGTAATGATTTCATATCATTTGAACTTTGAGTGGCACTGGTGAATCAATGATTTTGATAGCTTGTCAGCTTGAGGTACAGTTGGCATGTAGCCAGACATCAATCAAATTAAAAAATTTAATTATACAGGCTAGTAGCAGCATTGGTGGCCCATAAATAAGGATAGTGATTCCGTGAATAGTGGATAGTTCCATAAGGGTTTTTATTTTCTAGGGTTAATAAGGATTCATGAAGAAGATGATTTAGTATTGGGGATATTGTAAATTCTCCTACCTATAGTTATGTAGTTACAGAGTAATTAGTAAAAGATGAATTTCCTTCAAGTTCAAAATGGGTGGAATTGGAAAGAATTTGATTTGGTTAACCTAACTTGTCAAACAGGTTTTGAACCAGGATGAGGAGCTCTGATGGAGGTAAGTGCTATACCAGTGCATGGAAGTTGCGTGCAAAATATGGGAGCAAATTTTCTTCTCCTCTTGTATTCTACAAACTCCCATTTCCCTAGCATGGCTAGCCAGGAAAGCCCCATGCATTTATTTTCAAAGAGACATTTGTATTACAACTTTTGTATGACTCTGGTTCTCGAAGGGGATAAGTACATTTTATATCTCCACGAATCCTATTTCCCTAGGATTGATAAGAACCCCATTTCCCTAGCATGGTTGGAAAATCCACCAGCAGAAGCTTGGAATCATGAATTTATTTTAAGAGCCACATTTGTATTACGTTTTCACCAGCAAAAGCTTGGAATCATGCATTTATTTTTAGAGTTACATTTGTAGTAAGTTTTCAGTAGCAGAAGCTTGGAAATTGGAATCAATTTATAATCCATTATAATGAGCAACAATTTGGAATAAATTATTAAATTTTGTCTATGTAAAGTACTAAAGTGACAAACTGACATATGTTATTTATACAAAACAGGAGCTGCAGTGCTACTTGTCTGTAAAAAGATATGTAATAATGTGACATTGAAATTCAGTTGCAATAAAATAAATGGTTGTGTTGTGTTATTCTTGAATCTTCGTTATTCATTTACGCTTAAGAGTAAAGAGTTGTTTTTTGAGTTCGGAACTTCAGTGTCTATTATTAATTTAATATATTCAAATCAGTTTTTTTCTTTTGAGAAATTAAGTAATATACTTTATGCAATATGCACTTGATAATTCATGGCTATATCAGGCCATCGAGGGAATGCAATCATTCGTTCCACTGATGTTTATGTGTTACAGTGATATGATTACTTTTGTTGACTCTATTGGCATATCGAGGAGTGCACCTTATGAGTTATGAGTCTTCACCTTTGGGCCATCGGTGGGGCTGTGATGGGGGTTCCACCGATAAAGCATTGTTAGGCCGATGCCTATGGTATTAATTTTTGTTAGGAATGGGGGAAGGACTATGCATACGGGATTTCAAATCAGTTTATGGATGCAATGTAATTATGTAGGCTATAATATGGATCTTGTCACATAAATTTCTATGATTTGCATTATGTAATATGTAGGCTATAATAAGTCCTTTGCAACAGTAAGTTACCGGCCCCTTCGCCTTTATGCCAATCCTAGCGCACAAAAGTTAAAACAACTTTAAAACACATGTGTCATGTTTATTTTTTGAAGTTAATATCATAAATTACTCAAGTTTCAACCGTTGGATGAACATTTGATGTATGGTTGTAGTTGCATTCCGTAATGAAATGCACAGAGCTATGGAATTGCCAACTTAAACCTCTGGAATCACCCTATAATCGTTAGATTTAGAAAGATCAACGGTTAAGATTAAGAATTTGTAACTTGTAGACCTAAGCCGTGTCATTCACTTTAATGTTCCAATTTCGAGAAACAAATAATTTAAAGCACTTTGTACTGCTAAGTGTCAACTGTCAAGTGATTAATGTTTATTTTTAAAGTTAATATCATAAATTACTCAAGTTTCAACTATTGGATGAACATTTGATGTATGGTTGTAGTTGCATTCTGTAATGAAATGCACAGAGCGAGGGGCTTGCCAGCTTAAACCTCTGGAATCACCCTATAACTGTTATATTTAGAAAGATCAACGGTTAAGAATTTTCAACTTGTAGTCTTGTAGACCTAACTCCTAAGACGTGTTATTCACTTTAATGTTCCAATTACGAGAAAAAAAACATTTAAAACAGTTTGCACTTTGAAATTGTACAGTGATTTTTAAAGTCTTCACTCTTCAGATTGCTCATTGTAGTGCACCACCCTATTTTGGTTTCCATAGTTCCACTTCCAACAATGCCATTCCAGTTTTCAAGAGTCGGGACTTAGACTCTGGGTAAGTGAGAATTCTTGCGGCTACGTTTCATCGTTTGACATTTCTTAAAATCTTATTTTGTCAAAGTTTGAAGTTTGGGTTTAGACTTTAGAGACTCAATAATTCATTAAAATTAAGGAGGACTAATAGGTATTACTTATTAGGGAATTCAAATTTCACAACTTCGCATTTGTATAAGCATGTCTACCACCAATACCACTAGAGCAATATCCGATAAAAAAATACATTATGCAGAATTGCTTAAAACCCCAGATTTCACCGATGGGTACCATGATATTTATGATCTTGAAATCTATGGTAGAAGTACCCCAGAACTTAGATTTTCATCTCAGAATAAGGCTGCAAAGAAAATGCAAGTTGATAGTATCAGTGCACCAAGGGTAACTAGGTTAGGGTGCATGATGTTACATGAAGTTTTCCCTTGCCCAAAATTTATCATGGTTTGTGCCAAAAATTATGATGATAAGAAAAGAGAAACTGTTAATAAAGATAACCAAGAAGAATTGTTATCCATTAATGTAGAAGAACTTGTAAAAGTGTTGGGGTTTACAACCAAAGAATTTGGAAAACACCACATTGACCTAGAAAAGCTTGCTAGTGATTATGAAGCAGTGGAAGAAAGGCTGAAAAATAATTTCTTAAATAAAATAGTTAAGGATAGAAACAAATTGAAAGATGATCATAAGCCTCCTTATAATTTGGATATTTTTAAACCATGGGTTCAGGATACTATTTCCATGCTAGCATTTTGCCTCGGTCTGGATAGCAAATTGGAAGTGGGTGCAAGCCTCCTTGAAATGGTATATAATATCCATTATGTTGATGAACATGTCAAATATAATTATACTCAGCACATTGTAGAATCCATGCATAAACAATTTTTAATGATTAAAGCAGGTTCCACCAAGACATTTAGGTTCACAACCTACTTGTGCTATCTTTTTCTATTCAAATTTAGAGGAATGTTTCAAACCAACAAGCTTCAGATTCAACCCTATAGTAATGTAGAGGAAAATAAAATGGCTCTAGTATATGAGTGAACCACTAAGATAAGGATGCATGATTCTCAAAGGAACTACAATAATTTTGTAGACTACTTTTTGGCTCCATTGTATCAAGTAATTACAAATACTCCAATGCCTAGATTGCCTATGTCATGTAGAAACTACATGCAACTAGGAAAATAAATTCAATTGGCTGATTGGTACTTAATGGAAGAATATATTGTGCTAAGATTTTATGGATCGGGAGTACAACCATACAAACTTCCAATACATGTGACAAAAAGGGTTTTTGCATTGGAATATGTAAGGCAGGTGTAGAGTGCTGATGAACTAAACTTTCTTAGTCAGCAAAAGAAGACCTTATTTCATTCTTTACCTTTTTCATGTGGAGGGTTCACATTCGAGAGAAAATAATTTAGTGTGACAAATAATCTTTTGATTTTTTTTGAATTTGATGCTATCTGTCACTAACAGTATTTTCCATGTGACATCATTAAATCAATGATTGTGGCCAATAGGAATGTTGCAAATAGAATTCAACATCAAAGTAAACCCTTGCTTGAAAACTTGAGAAACAAGGATTCTTGGGATGAGGTCAAAATAACAATGGAGAAAAGTGCTGCTGAGAATGGTATTTCTTTTGAACAATTGTCAGGATTGCATCATGGCATTGCACCGAAAGACAATCAAGACATACAACAATTTTTATGAAAAAAGTGATAAAACATCTAGTAGAGTAAAAATTCCAGGTTCTCTAGAGAAGGAAGTTATAGATAAAAATTCGTCACAATCAAAAATTACTACCTTTTGGTCTATGACGAAGGACCTAGGTGATCCAAGAGCTCTTGCAGAGTATGGAGCTAATGAAGAAGATAAAGAGTTTAGCAAATTGTGGAATATAGAGCATCCTGATCAATGTGGAAGAAAAGGAAGTGATGAATCTGATGATGAATCTAATGATGATATTGATAGTGAAGAAGAAGAACAAAGCCATGCCAATTACAAACCTGGTTTAAGTGAGGCCACAAAAGAAGCATATGCTTGAACATATACTTCAAGAGTAACCATACTTGAAAAAAATGGTTATGAAGGTGGTCCTTTGGGGTCCAAAGGACAAGGCCCTTGGACAATAATAGATGTTGAGCATAGAAAAATAGTTGATAAATCTAGCCTTAGGCTTGGAGGTGAAAAAGTAGACCAAGGGCATACAAGTCAAACTCAATTTGTTAGAGCTTCTAATCCTCATCCCCATGGTCAAATACAATCACAACTAGGACATCCCTTGGTGGACAACTTAGTGCAACTAGGAGTGCCATTGGTGGTGATGGTATGGGTAGTAGTACTAGTAGTGGTCAACATGTGCTACAATGACAAATTACACACAATACTAAGAGGAAAACAATAAAAGATACTACAGAAACACAAGGTGATCAAGGCAATCAAAGGAGGCAAAGGATTTTGACAAGTCCAAGTCACACTATCAGTGGATCCACCACAAAGGAGTTATTTCTAGGCACTCCCCCAATTCCAGTTGGTGTGGGTGTGACATCATTAGCAACTGTAAGTACTCCTGTTCCTTCACCATTCAAGCATTCCATTGTTCCTGCCTCCCCAGGTTATGATTTCATTTAAGAGTTTAAAAAGAAATCAGACTTGAATAAAAAAGAAAAGAAGCAATTGATGGAGAGTGTGCCTATTCTAACTTCAGAGCCTACAACAACCATGGTATTACCCACATTTGACACAAATAAAAAAATCATGGAGTACACAATTGTTGTTCCCATAGTTCAAAACAAACCAACAAATAAGATGGATTGATTTGAATACCAAGTCACCAATTTTCAATTGGCTTTTTCTGGCCTGAAAAATACTGACAAAATTAATGTATCAAAGAAGAACAATGAATTTGTGTACACATCATTGCTAAAGAAATATAGAGAGAAGAAAAGGTTGCAGACCCAAATAGAAAAGTTACAGGAAGTCCTAGCAAGTGAGAAAGAAAAGAGGAAAGCAACAGATAACAAGAGCAATGAATTAGAAAAAAGAATAATAAAATCTACCTCTACATCAACAAGCAAAGAGGATAAATCAAATGAGAGAGAAGTGAATGACCTGAAGCGAAGGCTAGATGAGAGCAACAAGAAATATGACGAGGAAAAATCCACTTCAGAAAAATTAAGACTAAGCATTGCATATGGAAATGCACAGTGGGAACAAAAATTGGAGAAACAGAGAAAAACAAATGAAAGATTGGAGATAGAGCTAATGGAAGCAAAAGAAGAAATTAAGTCTTCTCAAAATAAGTTATCTGCATTTTGTAGAGATACAGTGAGGCATATGAAACAAAAGATCTGGGATGAAATAATGCAGAGGTTTGATCATTTGTGTGACATGTTTCAATTGATTGATGCTATCAGACAACATTATAAGAAGCTCATCAAATATTTAGTGGACAACAAAAACATGCTGGAATTAGAGAAATCTGCAAATCAAGTTCTACAAACAGTGTACAAAGCCAGTGACAATGATCTGAAATCAAAAGGGATTACTAATTGGATTGAAACCTCAATGAAGTCATATATCATTGAAAAGTGCTCAAGAATGTGTGGAACAAATGAATATTTGCATTTGGTTGCAGACAAGATGAAGGTGGTGGATGAAAAGGTAAGGAACTTCACAGAGCTTGGTTTTCCAGAGGCTTTTGACACAAATGGGTGATTCATTGGAAATGATTGTTTCAGAAAGAAGATGGAAGGTGCAAGGAAGATTGATTTGGACCAGTTTCCTCACAACCCAGATGTGAACTATTTGGATTCCATCAGAACACTAATAACCTTGAATGCAAAATTTACTGAAGAATTCAAGACAGGTTCCACTTCCAATTACAATCATGAAATGTTAACAAAACTTCAAGTCAAATAACATCAGTTAGAACAAATGGCAATCCCACCACCTAAAGAGTGGAATTTTCTAGAAAAGGTGATACAGTGACTTGATTTATTATTTTCAATCTTTGATAATATGAGTTTCCAAGTTCCAACTCAGCTCTGTGTAGACTTGTCTTTGGGCATTGGTAATATTTTGCATTACGAATTCCAATATGTACTCCTTCATGTGAAATTCAATTAAAAAGATCAAATTTAGACTTCAGTAATGTGATGATGCTCAATTATCTGGATTTTGCATTATTTATTTTATCATTTGAACTAGTGATGAACGGTTAGCTCATTATATTTACTTCTTGGTAGATCTTCCAAGTTATGGATGTTGAACTATTAGCTCATTATATTTACTTCTTGGTAGAGCTTCTAAGTTATAGATGTTGAACTATTAGCTTATGTTATGTTTTGACTAAAAATACTGATCAATATCCACCAACTTACACCTCACCCACATCCCACGTACTACAAAATAACACTACATTTGATTTTATGATTAGCACAAATTGTAGAGATTTTTGTGACAAGATCCATTTTGTGGCCCACATTACTACTTGATCAATGATCATGTCCATAAATAAATCTAAAACCCCATGGTCACAACCCCTATTCTTGAAGAATTCAAATTCAATGTACTGACAAATTAAATGTACTTCCACACACTCATTTTGAATTACATAAACAACCACTTTGGAGACAACCAAATAAGTTAATAACTTATAAGCATATGAATCCACAACAGCTGAACACTCGAAAGAAAATCAGTAAATATGTGTAACCTTCTCCATTGTATTGATCTTCAAATTTCAAATGATATGCATTATAAAAATAGTTTATGATATGAGATGGATGGGTGAATTGGTGCAATCTATTATCTATCTTCTTACTATTTTCTATTCTAAAGTCTAATTAAAAATGATGTGATGATCCATTGATCTCCTATCAGGGTCTTGATCTCTCTTATATATGACAGGAAACAAGCTAGAAACCCCTTGCAAAAAGTCATGACCTTTGACAACTAAACATAACTCAAATTATAAATAAAACAATACCGTAGGTGAATGCACCAATCTGTTAATCTCCAAGTAGAAGCCCGTGACCACTGACCACATAAAGATCTATTCAAGGCTTCTACTCCATGATAGGGCGCTCATCATGTTGTCAGCTAGTGTTCTTCCTCTAAATTTGATGGTTGTCCCATTAGATCTGATTCTGACACATCTATAGTTTAGCTAATAAATAGATTGACTCCAGAGAGGTGATGGATGTACTCTTGTTCAGCATAGGTGTCCATGTTAGAGATCGCCTCTTTCATATCATATTCCATAGACATTATTTTTTTGATTTTCTTATGAATATTTTGTAAAACCACAACCTCGTCATTTATTTCTTGCAACACAGCAGTTAGAAGCCCAACAAGCTCTTCCTTCCAATCATCATATTCTCGTAGATTTCCAATGCCAAAATGAAGTGTTGAGAGTGGGACTGAATCAAAGCAGTTGAAATCTTCCCTAAGCCTATTATGATATCCATTATGTGATTCTACCAACTTGTTATATGTCAGCAATATTTTTCCTTTCATGACATTCTTATCTATAAGCTCCCTTTTTTTCTCCATCATTCTAGGCTGCAACCGTTCATTCTCCACCAATGCAATGTGTGTCTGTTTGAATAATTTCCAATATTCAATAGCACATTTCATCATTTTGTTGAATCTCTCTTTTATCATTTCAGATACAGTTTTATATTTGATGGTTTTCACTTCTTTCTCCAATTCTTTGTATTTCCCCTGGGATTTCAGATGGCAATTCTTCCTGTAGGCTGCATTAGCCACTGCATCAAGCACTCTCTTATCTTTTTCAAGCCATGGGGAGTACAATTCTGATGGGGAGGAGGAGATTTTTTTTCTCTCTAGTTTGCTAGCTCCTTCTTCAGTTTGTCATTTTCCTTAATCAATTTTTTGATCTGTGCTTTGGTAAATTTTGCCACATTTATGTTCAATTCTGTTGTCTCCATAGGGTTGGTATCCACTACTCATTGAACCAAGAGATGAACAAACACTTGGTTTGGATTAATAATTATAGCAGGTCTTTTATCATGGGGATAAAGTGACCAAATAAGCAAGGTGGCTTCATCTGGGTTGTACCCAGATCCTGAATACATTTTGTCACTTGCTTCTTCTGTTAAGTTCATTGTCGTATCCCCTCTTTTTCTGAAACTATCAAATATAATTGAAGAGCTAATATGCCACCTTGGTAGGAGCAACACTCCAGCTTCCTGAAGAAATTCCCTACCTCTTTCAGGAGTTATGGACTTCATTTCCTTTTCTACCTCCCTTTTCAATTCCTCCAAAGCGGTTGCCTCATGTTCAGGAGTGATATCCTGTATTTGTTGTCTCATTTTTCTACCTTTATATTCATAAAAAAATGATTTAAATTTAAAAGAATTAACAAAATCACAATCAGAAATAAACTGTTGTCCATCCCTGACCCTCAAATCATCAGATAGTTCATTTCATGCCTCAAATCTTACAATATTCTGCTCTTGAGGGGGCTCATACTGTGCAATAATAGGAGCACTAATTTTTTTGACCTTCTCACCCTCTTCATCACCCTGCTCTTCTTCACTTATATCAGTATCTACAGAAAAACATAGCTCAGGAGTAGGTTGTGAAGGTATGTAATCCAAGGGCTCTATGTCTTCAACTTGTACTCCTGAATAGGTTGCATGAGGTGCATCAAAAACAACTGGGGGAACATCCTTCACTAGTTCATTGACATGAGTGATGAGTTGCTAAATTCTTGTTAAAGCATCTTGTATCTCACCAAATTCCTTTGAATAAGATGGGGCATTTTCCTCTTCCATTCCTTTGCAAGAATAATCTTGTTCTAGGTGTCCATTCTTTCCTTAGTGGAAGCCTCATCATGGTTTCTTATGACATCTTCCATTGAGAACAAATTTTCATACCCTGATAGCCCCTACGATAATCTTGCCTTGTGAATAAACCCTTCTGCATCAAATTGTTTCCTTAAATCACCTAGAGGTAGGTTGTACTATGCTAATTTACCATCAATTTCTCCATATCCTTCATTGGCAACCACTATAAAGTCTCCAAAACATAAGGTGTCAGGCATAATTGATGGTTTTCTATGTCCTTTGAGGTGTTTGGAATTAGATTTTTCCAATTGCCTCACAATTTCTAAATAAGCAATTTGGTCAGGAACTACTCGTGGTATCAAGTGTGGAGCCCCTTCGAACCCATAAACCCTTATCACTATACAATCAGGGAAAGCATACCAGTCTCCCCAGTTATGATTCACTTTATTTCTTCGTTCATTTTCTTTTGGCCTTAGAAATATTTGTACTTCTAGTGATAGTTTATAACTACACGGATATCCCAACAAATTCATCAATGATTTTACAAAAAAATCTTCAAAATAAAGGTAATGAGACCTACCAAATCAGTTGTCCCACAATGAAGTCCACATTTATATAGGTTTAAAATCTCCATTTTCATCTATATCTTTTATCCTTAATTCTTCACTCCAGACACCTCTGACTTGTCCCTCATACAATAGCAAATGCATAAGAAAAGAATAGTGTTCAAAATTAATATTATCACTATTATTTTTTATCTTTTCAAGCCCTCGATGTAGGGTGTTGGCCAAGTAGCTAGCATAATCAAATGTCCTATCATCCTTGCTTTGTATGTCTATAGCTAAGACCATTGGGGCAATTGACATGAGAGGCAGAACCTCTACTCCCAAAACCTGACCAGCTAAATAATAGGTGTATCAGAAATACTCTTCAAACAAATCTTCATGGAAAGGAGGGTTTTCACTACTAGAGAACCTCCTGAGTTGGCCCCCTTCATCCTTGGGCCTATGCAAAGGTAATTTCCATCTCTTATAGCTAGTATCCATGTGACAATACTTTGTTAAGAGATCTTTGACTGTGAATGATAAATTAAGTGAACACTCTAACTGAAATACATTAGAAATGAGATCCCTAGAAATAACAAGTATGTCACCCCTGCCATGTGATTGAATAGTTCTTTTCTTGGGGCCATATCTGATAGCAAGAGCTTTAATTAGCTCTACATTCACAAACACATTGGGCACCACAAGTCTTCCTAGGTTCAACTTCCATGGATTGCACATTGGTTGAAACCTAAATTTTTTCTGTAATGGTACATGAAGAGGTCGTACCCTCATTGCAGTGTCCAATTATCCCCTAAGCCCTTTTGTTTGTCCCATAGTCAATCCATGGAAGGATTCATTTGAGCACTCCTCTTGGGTCTAGGCCCTGACCCAGGACATTGATCTATCAGGTCTTCATTTAGAAGTCTCTTAGGCTTTTCGGTTTTCTATTTTTTAGCTTTGGGTTTGTCTGTACTCTCTTCCATTATTTAAATCTTAAGCTTTTGATGAAAATAGCTTATCAGCTAGGTTTGAAAGTGAAGTACTTACATGAGTCTCATCGAGTCACCTCCACGGTCCACTGGTCTTTGTTGCGTTAGAACTCCAAGTTTTTGCCTTTCTACTTCTACCTTAAGCGAAATCTTCCAGGATTTTGTAACAACTATGCAATCAACTTGTGATATAATTCACTTCAATTCTAGTTCATAAATGCACTGCAGCACAGCTGCATGATGCCCCGAGATGTCACATCAGTATTTCACCGATAGCCACCCTATCCACCGATGGACACCTATCCTTTGTTCTATTGGTGGGACGCTAGATAATGTTTCCCCGATGCACCATAGTTCCCCCAATATACTTTATGCATTTGATAATTCATGCCCAAGATTATAATTCATGGTTACTTTTATTGACAACTTGACTATATCGGTATATTAGGAGATCACCTTAGGATTTAGGAGTCAGCCCGATAGAGTATTGTTACACCGATACTAGGTTGTGAGCTATTTTCATCGGGCAATCAACGGGATTGTGATGGGGGTTCCATCGATAAAGCATTGTTAGGCCGATGGTATTGAATTTCGTTAGGAATGGGGGAAGGACTACGTCACTACGGAATTTCAAAATTGTTTAATATTTATGGATGCAATATGAATGTAGGCTATAATATGGATCTTGTCACACAAATTTCTACAATTTGCATTATTCATAAAATCAAAGCGTGGTATATTTTTGTGATTATTGATAAAATAAGATAATTCATGCCCATGGTCATAAATTATAATTCATGGTTACTTTTGTTGACAACTTGACTCTATCGGTATATCGAGAGAGGAGTCAGCCTGATAGAGTATTGTTACACTAATACTAGGTTGTGAGCTATTTTCATCGGGCCATTGGCGGGACTATGATGGGGGTTCCGCCGATGAAGCATTGTTAGGCCGATGGTATTGAGTTTTATATAATTTGTAAAATATCATCAACTACAATTTGACTTTGGCATATGATTCATGAAGTGCAATATAAAATAAAATATCTTGAACTTGAAGTGCAATGATTCACAATTTATTTGAATACAATATAAAAAATCATCAACTACAGTTTGGAATATGATTCATGCAGTGCTTGAGTGCAATATAAAATAAAATATCATGAAGTGCAATGATTCACAATTTCAATGTTCATTGAATACAATATAAAATATCATCAACTACAGTTTGGACTTTGGAACAATGGAAACTAATTCATGAAGTGCAATAAAAATACCTAAAACCTGCTAATTCTCTTCCATTTCCCAAACAAATTCAGGGTCCTCAAACCGATGCTCATCTTCAGATAAATTAAAAGAGTCATCTTGATTCTTAGACTACTCTTCACTTTCTTTAGCCTATGTCTCAAATTCAACATTCATTGTTTGATTTGTGTCAATTTCAATATCATTGTCATCTGTCCCAGGGCCACTGCCAATGCCACTAGTACTACCACCAGTACCGATGACTCTTGGAATTGGAGAGCCTGTGTTGCACAACCTGGTCCCTCTTCTTTCACATGTGGACCTCCAGATTGCGAGTGTCCTTTCAAAAGGAATTTTTTTGACATTATACGTAGTACCTTTCATCCTCAAGCAATTTTCCAAATTCTTGTCCAGTTTGTTTCATAACTTTGATTTCAAAAACCCCAATGTACTAAAAACTCTCTCATCCTCCACCAACCCCAATATCATTGTTTGACATAAATCAACAAGTTTGAAATATTTTGACATCAAACCACACAATATTTCACTCTAACCTAAGCTTGTCCAAACCCTTTTTATTGATCTCGGTTCAAAGGCCTTCTCCTTGCCCATGGACTTATAATGGTCCCTCATAGCTATTGAAAAAATCCCACATTGCTTTCTAAGCTTATTTTCATTTAAAATTCCTTATATTCTCTACTCATTATATGTTACCTTTTTCGAAAACTGTTCAATCAAGATTTTTACTTGATCATAAAAATATTTTGGGTTATCTCGGTTTACCCAAAATTGAGGATACACAATACCCATGGCTTCAAGTATTTCATATTGAGGAATCTTTCATGAATCTTTGAGGAAAGAGATTTTGCAATTTCCTTCAAGTTATCACTAACAGATTTAACAATGTCGTTAAAATCTTCCTCGTTAGCAGGTACTTCTTTTCTAGAGCGCTTGACTGTCTTACAATGGTACATTGGTATCTCATATCCATGTAAACAAATACATAAGTGCCCGCTTGTATTAAACTATAAATAATTATTAGGATTATTCAAATCAGTAATTTTCTGCCACATCAAATAATTTGCGCCTTCTTGTGTTAGATCTAGATATAGATGATCGAGGGCCAAGCATGTAAGTTTACATAGATTGGCATATTCTTAAATATACATAGTTTTGTCTTGGGATTTCTTCACAAGATTTTTCATTTCATCCAGCATGGGGAGAAGACTAGATAAATTCAAGAGTGTCTCTATATCGCTTAACCTATGTAACAGGTTAGGAGCTTTATCTATTGTATTGCGAGGCTCGTACATCACTCCAATCAAGGATTGATATTCTGAAAGAACTCATTACGCTAGTCCATGCAAGGAGATCCATCTAGTATCAACATCCTTGAGAAGCTTATTTCCAGGTGTTATTCCCTCAGCAAAATGTTGAAATTCAAGGAAATGTTTAGGAATTCAGCAAAAGTATGCGTGGATCTTGCGAACTAGATTTTCAACTTTTGATACTGTAGGAAACTTGCTTACAATTTTGAATGCTAAATTCATTCTATGGTCCATGTAGTGAATGCCAAGCATGTATGGTGCAAAAGTAGTTTGTAAATTTGTGCAAATACTGCTCCTTTGACCTTGCATCATTGCAACTCCATGAGCTCCTACACACACCAACTTTTTGGCAATTTTCAACTCATCCATACCTACAATTTCATTCAAAGATTTCTTGACTAGTTCAAATAGATTTTGCGATGTTGAATTGTCCTTCATTTTACAAACACAAAGAAGATGAGCTTAGCGAACATGTTCTATAGTAAACAAATGCATACAAACCCAAGAAGTATTGTCTACCGCAATAACTTCATCTAAAGATAATGCAATGAAATTTGACTCCTTTAATTTCTCATTTAAATCTTGCTTTTCCATTGTAGCAAGACAGTTCACCCATTCCCATCTAGCGTTTACTAACCAATGTGAGAAGGGAAAGTGGAGACCACTCAAATAAGATAATAAATCAAAATATTCTGGGTAGTCTATCATAGGATGCCCCCTGGACAAAATATGAAAAACAACACTCATCTGAACAATTTTTGATAGATTTGTTGCTGCCATGGCTTTTCCAAAATGAGCCTCAAGTGTACCTTCAATTTTTTTAATCTTCGACATTCTATGGTTATGCTCTCCATAATCTACAACATACTTAACATGAAGATATTCTTCCTTTGATTTCCATCGTACAACTGATTGTTCCTTTCCGTCTATGATTTGTTTTTCGTAAACTTTGTCAATATGCTTTTCTATAGTGTCAAGGTTTAGCTGCATCGTCTTGTCTCTTCCACATTTCCAACTAAAAATATTACATTTGACCTCTGTTTCCCTTTCAATATCATTTTTGTTTGATACCCCCATTGGTTCAAGGAATGGGTACTTCGACAACCAACCAATTTGAAAATTCCTTGTCATTTCCCACTTGCGCCCCAATTTTTCTTTTCCTTTTTTTTTCTTGCTTCCAACATCATCCTCATCCAAGTCAATTATCTCATTATGGCTATACAAGGTATCCCTTGGAACATCTTCTGTGATATTTCCATCCTCATTTGATACATTTTGATTTAACACAATTACAATCTCACCTTGACCTTCCTGTGGCGGAAGAGTTGATGATGTAGCTCCATCTTCAATAATATTTGGTGGGAGAGTTGATGGTGTAGCTCCACCTTGATCTAATTGATTAGAAGCTTTGCCAATTCCAAAGTAAGATTGTATGGTACCTCCACATTTTGGGCGTTTTGATGGCCTCCCAGTCTCTTCATTACCCTCCTACTTAGGAGTCTTACCCTTGTTGCTCGACATATTGATATCTCACTTTGAATAAAAGCTAGAAAAAAATGTCTTCTTGTTTAAGAAGGATAGACCGATAGAGAATATAGATCCCATTCCCTACTCAAAACTATGTTTAAGACTAAAGCAAGAATGGAAAACAGATAAAGAAATCTTATTATTATAACTAATAACTAATAACAGTATGAAGAAATGATCACTCACCTTTGGGTCTACATTTTCAGGTTTCGCTGACTTCTGAATCGAGAAGTAAAACTTCAAAACCGAACAAAATGTGTAAGAACAAATAACAGTTTCAATTGTATTTATATCAATCCATATTTGGCAAATTCCATGGGATTTTGAAATGGTATGTTAAAAATTTGGTGAATCCCACGTGCTTATACAAGGATACCTTGTAATTTTCAAGGCAAAATAGGTCCTCATAAGCAACTATTTATAAATTTTAATTGGTGAAATGGGTCTTCACAAACAACTATTTGTAAATTTTAATTGGCGAATTGGGTCCTCATATAATGTTGTTTTAATAGTATTGGTGAATATGTTGGTGTTTTATGACATGCTCCCCAGGATTCCAGGCAAAAATATTAATCGGTCCATTGGAAATGTGTACTCTGTTATGGCGAATTTATTGCCTAAACATGCCTAAACGCGTAGACTGTTATGGCGAATGGACATGCATTGGACCGATAGCTCATGAAATCCTAGCGGTTTGAACACCTTGCTGGATACAATAAATTCACCAATTTTGATTTGCCTAATTCCTAGAATTCGTCAATTGGCAAAGATTCGCCACTAAAGTTATCCCTGATTGCAGGCAAAGAACAAGGTCTCATAAATCATCTCGGGCTCAAAATTTCAAGCATCATATCCTTTGGAGCCTATCAAGTATTCTGATTTATATATAAGCCATAGACCTTTCGTTAGATGTCTTCAAGTATCAAGTTCAGTTTCAAATTGAAGGCAAGCAAATATAGAGACATCAATGTTTTCTTAATCAATACACATTGCTAGAGAAAAAAAATCCTTAACAATATAGATTTGCGAGTAGAACAATGAAGCATAAATTGTCTAATGGGTTATTTAATAAACTTGCAATAGAAAAAGATATTTTTAGAGATTTTAAAAATGCACAAAACAAACACAAACACATAGATGCTGCTTTGATTTCCAACCAAGCTGGAAATACCCGAATCTCAAAATGCAGAATAACAAACAAGAGGAGACATGCAATATTTTCTTCTTCTATTAACTAAGCTGGAAATGACAATACATAAAACATAAAGCTTCAAACAAAATTAAAACTACCTATTACAAATTTCTGGGAGCTATCAAAGACTGCTCAACCAGTTCATAAACAAATAGGAGCTACTTAGAGCTCACTATCACAACTCAATTGGAACTATATGTTGTTCTTAGCAAACACAGAGAGATCAGGAGCAATCCTGCTCACTGCAAACATTCTGTAAAATGTTCTAAGAACATTCCTTGTTGTTGCTACAACTTTTCTTCTTGTTGCATATCACTTGCTTCTACAAAAACTAACTTCACTTGACTTCTCCAACTGATAGAACAAAGTTGCCTTCATTCCTTTTGTCTTTCACAAGCATTCCCTCTAAAATTCGAAATTACCTACCAGCATTAATTGAGAATTCAAAAAAAATCTACCTCATTCAATTATGAGCAGTCAAAAGCTGCAGGGATGAAAATCCCAAAACTAGCAAAGAGAAAACAACTCTTGACAGGTAGGTGAAGCAATGACAGGCTTAGGGGAAATTAATATTTCCAAAACCCACCCTTTGTCCTAGGCCAACAAAACAGGATCAAACCTGATACAAATCAAATACGTCTGAATGACTCCTTAGGCGCTCAAAATTATCTTTGCTCAATGGCTTGGTGAATATATTTGCTAGCTGCTACTCAAACCTGCAAAACTCCATTTTAATTTCACCATCTTCAAGCAATTCACGAATGAAGTAATACATGATTTCAATGTGCTTGCTTCTTCCATGAAACACATGATTTTTTTTCAAGGCTATCAATGAAACATTGTCACAAAAGATCACTGTTCCATCCTTTTGTTCTTCTCTTAAATCTATCAAGATTCTTCTTAGCCCAATAGCCTAACATACTGCTGCATTTTCTGGTATATACTCAGCTACAACTATTGATAGGGAAACTACAGGTTGCTTCTTGGAAGCCCAAGAGATAGCACCCAAACCCAAGTGAAACACATAGCCCAAAGTGCTCTTCCTATCATCCAAACTTCCTCAATCACTATCACTGTATCCAACTAGCCCATACTCTTTTGCTACTGTGTACAACACACCATATCCTTTGGTACCATTCACATACCTCAGGATTCTCTTACCCACTTGCCAATGGGTGTCTCTTGGAGTCTCCATAAATCTGGAAATCAAACTTACTCCATGCATTATATCTGGTCTAGTTGTTGTCAAATACATCAAGCTTCCAACCAAACTTTTATATATGGTTGGATCTACATTGTTGTTGCAATCTTCCTTGCTCAACTTTAGACCTATGGTTGTTGGTGTTGGGGTAGGCTTTCTTTCAAGCATCCTAAATCTCTTCAAGATCTCATTTGCATATTTTTCTTGAGAGATAAAAATACAATCATGCATTTTTTTTACTTTTGTGCCTAAAAAATAACTCAAGAGACCTAAATCTATCATTTTAAATTCTCTTTTCATGGCCTCTTTAAAATAAACAATGAGGAAATCATCATCCCTAGTAGAAACAAGATCATCTACATACAAAACAACAATCAAAATATTACCATTTGTTGCCTTGATGTAAAGAGTGGGCTCGCCATCGCTTTTGCTAAAGCCATTACTCATCAAATATGAGTCAATCCTATTGTACCATGCCTGTGGAGCTTGCTTTAGCCCATAAAGAGTCTTCTTCAGCCTATACACCTTGTGTTTTTCACATGGAACTTCATATCCAAATGGATGCTCCACATAAACTTCCTCTTTTAATACTCCATTTAGGAAGGCAAGCTTCACGTCCATTTGAAACACCTTCCATTGTGCTAGGCTACAATTGTTATGACTGCTAGCACAATCTCCATCCTTGCAATAGGGGCATATGTCTCATCATAATATCTCCCAAAATGTTGTTTGTACCCCTTAACCACCAAACATGCCTTGTGCCTTTCTATCCTTCCTTCGGCATTGCACTTGGTCTTGTAGACCCATTTCACCCCAATAACTTGGTTGTTGGGAGGAAAATCAGTTAATTCCCATGTGTTTTTCCTCTCTATTTCATCTATCTCCTCATCCATGGCCTCACACCATTTATCCTCTTTCACAACTTCTTCAAAATAAATTGGATCACTATGAGAAAACAATGCAAAATTTATGTTATCATCAAATTGTTCATCATACCTTTCATCTTGGTAGATCTCCCTCAGACTTTTGGTCTTGTTTGGAATTAGGGAGGTGAGAGTGGGGTCTGAGCTCTCACTACTATTGTTGTTCTACTAAACAAGCTGGTTCTGGAGTGATCAGGAGCGATCAGGAGTGGTCGGGAGCTCTCTGCAGCCCATTCTCTGGCTGTCTATGCTTGCTTGTCTTTCTATTTGTTTGGATCAGGAGCGATTTCTAAAATTTTTATGAGCTCATCCAAAGTTGTTAGGAGCGACTACAGGCTCCACTAAATCATCATTTTGTACTTCCTGTTCCTTTTCTTCAATATCAGGAATGATCGGGAGTGATTTTTCCATCCCATGACTAATCTTCTAAATATTTCACATCTCTACTGATAAAAATTTTCTTGTTGACTGGGTTGTACAACCTGTAGGCTTTTGAATCTAAATAGTAACCCGTGAAGATGCACTTCTCTCCCTTGTCATCCATTTTTTTCCTCTTTTCTTTAGGCACATGTGCATAAGCCACACAACCAAACACTCTTAAGTGCTCAACTGTCCATCTATGTTTTTTCCATGCTTCTTGTGGAACTTTATCATAAACCGCCTTTGTTGGACATCTATTTATCAAATATATACTTGTTGTCATAGCCTCTCCCCAATATTCAGTTGGGAGTCCCTTTGCTTTCATCATTCTCCTTACCATCTCCACGATGGTCCTATTCTTCCTTTCAGCCACTCCATTTTGCTGCTGTGGAGTAGAACTGGTTATAAGCTCCTTCTTGATGACATTTTTCTTGCAAAAAAATTCACAAAACAATTGGAGGTATACTCCCATCCTCTATCTGACCTTAGGACTTTGATGAAATGTCCACTCTCCTTTTCATCTTGGGCTTTAAACAATAAAAACTTATCAAATGCATCAAACTTATGCTGCAAAAAATAGACCCATTTCCTATGGCTAAAATCATCAATAAAGGTCATAGAAAATATGTTGTTACCAATAGATGTGATTTGCATAGGTCCTACCAAATCCATGTGCACCAACTCCAATGGTGCTCTTGCTCTTGTAGAGTTTCCCGATTGAAAGGGTTGCTTATGTTGCTTGCCCAAAATGTAAGCCTCACATCTAACATTAGGCTCTACTATACTTGGCAAACCATCAATCATTTTTCTCTTGGACAAAATATTCAAACCAACATAGCCTAAGTGTCCATACTTGAGATGCCATAGATCAGAGGGGTCTTGAATGGTGCTCTTGAGGGCTAATTTTTGTACTATTGTACATTTTCCATTCATGAGAGGTACAACAATAGACTGAGATGAAAAAAAGATCTCAATTTTCAATGGAAACATCCGATTCTTTGTCATTTCAACTACTACAAACACCTTCATCCTCTCATTCTTATCATAGATGATGCATTGGCCCTTCTCCATCAGCACTTTGTATCCATTTTGGATCAGTTGTCCATCACTCATGTGGTTATGCTTTAACCTCGATGCAAAGAACACATTTTGAACCTCCTTTTTCTCACCTTGCTTGGTGTGGATCGTGATAGATCATTCGCCTTTGACTAGAACTATTCCATTGTTCCCCATTCTAATTTCAAACTTTACATTTTTGCCAATGAAAGAAAATGGACTTTCATTACCACTCATGTGGTTGTTGCAACCGTTGTTCAAATACTAGACTTTAGGGCTGCCTTCTGTTAGAGTAAAGGTCTTAACTTAATTATGTTGATTAAGTTACCTTTATTCCCTTCTTAAGATTTCACGTTAGTTTGCATAATGTGACATTTAATAATTATATTAATTATTAAATATTATCCTATTAGGACTTCTATTAGGGTTTTATTAGGGTTTGCATGATCTCCTTTTTATAAGGATTGATCCCATTGTATTTCATATCAATTCATTCTCTCATTCTCTCTGATATATACATTTTCAGTTTTCAAAGAACCCTTGCGTGTTTGTCTCCATCTCTTCTTTTGTGACAGATTATTTACATGCAGGTGATCTTCGGGGTTTGTGGTGTTGTATTTTCTCAACTCCTACATGGTATCAGAGCTCTTATGAAGTTGTATTTTCTCAACTCCTACATGGTATCAGAGCTCCACACCTGTTGTTTCTTGTTCTCGTTTTGAAGATTTTTGGAGCTTCAAAGGTTTGGGGCTTGTTTTATTGATCCAGGGCATACCTATAATTTTGAAGCATTTTCAGCTCAAATGGACATCACCATTGCATCCGCAATGGTCCAAAACCCCTAAATCAACCGTTCATTCGTCCATTTTGGACAAAGTCGAAATTTGAGGCAAAAATTTTTTGCAGCTTCGTAAATTTTATTTTTCGAAATTATTTTTTCCGCCTATTTTTCGAAAGAAATTTCTTCAAATATTTTATTGCAAAAAAAAAAAATTGAATGAAATTTTTGTTTTGATTTTTTATTAAAAATCAAAGAAAAAAAAAACAAAATTTAAAAGCCTTTTCAATGCTTGCTCGGGCCTCGGTTTGGGACCTGTGGGCCGCAAATACCTGCGAGTGTACCCTGCATTCTTTGCCGGGGTAGAGTGGGTGGTGGGGGTGGCCCACGTGCCTCCCCACCTCCATATTTTTAAAAAAAAATTTATCAAAAAAAAAAAAAATTTAAAGTTTTTTTTATTTTAAAAAAACAAATTTTTCATGTATAAGTCCAATCGTGCTTTTACGGTGACGGTCATTTGGCCGTCAAATTTAAGCCCATTTTTTTGTTGCGACGGTCGTATGACCGTCAAATTTAATCTAGCGTTGGCTTTTTTCATCTTTGGAGCTATTTTCTTCCAAATGTCGTAACCTGGGCATACGATATCATTTTTTGGCAAACGAAATATCATCAAAAAGCTAATTTTCTTAACTTTCCTGTGGTATAGGTCTCATCACTTTTTTTTTCTATTGGTGCATTCTTTAACCAGTTTTTTGGCTATCCTTCATGTATTTCTAGCTTTTTTGTCCTTTTTTGGGCATTTTGAGCATCCTTTGTAAGAAATATTTTATGTAAACGCACTAAGATAAAGTGCCACACTATTTTAAATTTATTTTTGGGGATTTTGCACATAAGGTTGTGCCATATTTTGTACTTGCACTATATTATAAAGTGTCATGGGGGTTGTGTAGTTTGCCTTTGTTTGCCATCACACCTTTGTCCGGTGAGTGTCCCTCCATGACGATAGTGGATCATATGATTCTAGCCTTATGCATGTGTGCTTTATTTTGTCAACCACTTTTTCAATTGCAGGTGCTTTCTTGTGCACTTTCAGATGTTATTTCTTCTCCTTCATGCACTATAGGGTGTTTCACATCATTTCAGTGGATCTATCAGGCTCTCCCAGTTCAACATTATGGGGGGGTATTATACTGTTCGTGCTAATTCTTCCTTGGTTTTTCCTTGGAAGGGATCTTCCATTCTTAGTTGATTAGTGTTTCAGACTATTGGTTCTTGTGCCATCTGTATCTTCGTTTCAGGTGTTTTTCTTTGTTTGCCATCTAATTCGAGTAGTGTCGTTTCGGGAACTCATGCAGATTGTTGTCTTCTTGTTCCTGGTCATCCTATCTTCAGCAGAGGTTCTTCAGCACCATAACAGTCATCTTTTGACAGTTGTTTATAGCTTCTTCTGCTTTAGTGATGTTTCTTTTTTGGCCTTCTGTATCTCTTTTTGGAGTAGAGCTTTTTCCCATGAGGTTTTCTCTATTTCTCCATTTTATAGAGATTTGGTTGTATTTGGGTACCTAATCTGGCCTAGTTGTCGGGACCCATGTTTCCCTTTCTTACATTGTAGTTACCTTTTCTTTCTTGCATTTGTTTGTAGCTGCACTGTTGCTCATCTTAAGGGGGGGTGTTAGAGTAAAGGTCTTAACTTAATTATGTTGATTAAGTTACCTTTATTCCCTTCTTAATATTTCACGTTAGTTTGCATAAAGTGACATTTAATAATTATATTAATTATTAAATGTTATCCTATTAGGGCTTCTATTAGGGTTTTTCCTATTAGGGTTTTATTAGGGTTTGCATGATCTCTTTTTTATAAGGATTGATCCTATTGTATTTCATATCAATTCATTCTCTCATTCTCTCTGATATATACATTTTCAATTTTCAGAGAACCCTTGCTTATTTGTCTCCATCTCTTATTTTGTGATAGGTTATTTGCATGGGGGGGTGTTAGAATAAAGGTCTTAACTTAATTATGCTGATTAAGTTACCTTTATTCCCTTCTTAAGATTTCACGTTAGTTTGCATAAAGTGACATTTAATAATTATATTAACTATTAAATGTTATCCTATTAGGGCTTCTATTAGGGTTTTTCCTATTAGGGTTTTATTAAGATTTGCATGATCTCTTTTTTATAAGGATTGATCCCATTGTATTTCATATCAATTAATTCTCTCATTCTCTCTGATATATACATTTTCAGTTTTCAGAGAACCCTTGCTTGTTTGTCTCCATCTCTTCTTTTGTGACAAGTTATTTGCATGCAAGTGATCTTCAGGGTTTGTGGTGTTGTATTTTATCAACTCTTACACCTTCTTCACCAACGTTACACATGATGAAGGTTGTGGATTGATTTTCTTCAGCCACATTTGAATCAACTACATTAGCATTCTATTTTTTCTGATTACCATGTTTCTTCTAGCACTCACTAGCATTATGTCCAAACTTATGACAATAGTAGCACTCCACATTGCTCTTGTCATTTCTCCCACTCAAACTTTTGTTCTTCGTACCTCTTCGAGAGTTGTTTTGAGAGTTGCTCGCTCCTTCTTGGCTACTTTCTCATCCTGAGCTTTCTCCTCAAGCATTTCCTTGTCCAAATCTGCCTCTACCTCTTCGGGATCCATTTCTACCTCTCCCCCTGCCTCTTGTATTTGACAAAGCTTTGAAAGATTTCTCTTAGGAAGAAGTAGCAGACCTTTTTAGGTACTACTCATGGGTTTGAAGAGAATCCATTAACTTATCCATTGTCAAAGTGGAAAGGTCCTTCGCCTCTTCAATAGCAATGACAATTGCATCATACCTCGTGGGTAGACACCTGAGGATTTTTTCAACAATCTTATTCTCCTCTATCATTTCTCCATTTGCTCTCAGCTGGTTTAACAAACTAGAGAACCTTGTGTGAAAATCTGAAATAGATTCACTTTCCTTCATTTCAATAACTTTGAACTCTCTTCAAAGTAACTGGAGCTTCACACCTCTGACTTTATCAGTCCCTTTGTATCCGGTTTGGAGGATTTCCCAAGATTCTTTTGCATACTCAGTTGTTGCTATTTTAGGAAAAATGGCCTCTGTCAAGGCTGCTTCGATCAAACTCAAAGATTTTGCATCCTTCTAGCTCTGCTCCTTCAACTGGGTCTTTTGGTTATTTGTGAGAGCTACAAATGCAGTTGGGTCAATGATATCCATGAACCCATTTATGAGAAAATCTCATTAATCATTTGCAACCATAATGGTCTTCATCTTCTTGGCCCAAACATCATAATTCTATCTATTAAAGGATGGTGGTTGTTGCCAACTCTTTGCTTCATCCCCAACCATGTCTCCTACAATTAAAAACTTGACACCCAAAAAAACAACTACCCTAACTCACGAGGAAATGGGGCCTATGGCTCTAATACCATGTAGAGATTTTAAAAATGCACAAAACAAACATAGACACAAAGTTGCTGCTCTGATTTCCAGCCAAGGTGGAAATACCCAAATCTCAAAATACGGAATAACAAACAAGAGGAGACATGCGATATTTTATTCTATTAACTGAGCTGGAAATGACAATATATAAAACATAAAGCTTTAGACAAAATTAAAACTACGTATTACAACTTTCTGGGAGCTATCAAAGACTACTCAACCAATTCATAAACAAATAAGAGCTACTTAGAGCTCACTGTCACAACTCGACTGGAACTATCTGTTGTTCCTAGAAAACATGGAGTGATTAGGAGCAATCCTACTCACTGCAAACACTTTGCAAAATGTTCTAATAACATTCCCTGTTGCTAGTGCAACTTTTCTTCTTGCTGCAAATCACTTGCTTCTGCAAAAAATGACTCCACTAGACTTCTCCAACTGATAGAACAAATTTTCCTTCATTCCTATTGTCTTTCACAAAAATTCCCTCTAAAATTCTAAATTACCTACCAACATTAATTGGGAATTCAAAAAAATTCTACCTCATTCAATTTTGAGCAGTCAGAAGCTGCAGGGATGAAGATCTCAAAACTGGCAAAGAGAAAATAGTTCCTGACATGTAGGTGAAGCAACGACAGGCTCAGGGGAAATTAATATTTCCAACAATAATGAGGGGACGTTCACTGATTTTTGGCACCGATTGACAATTAAAGTCCTATGGTTGTTGATTGAAGGTGAGAATTATAAGATAGCAACACTTGAGCTCAAATGGATTGCAGGATTTCATAGATTACCAATAATGACTTTAAGATGGAGAACTTCCAAGCGATGGGAATCAAGCAAAGTTTCCAATGGAGATTTTGAGTAGGTGGCAATAGACATAGTAGAAAGAATGTGGCCGATGTCAAGAAACATTGCATATATTGAAATCAATGTGCTCCATTTTGTAATTATCTCACCATAATGAAGGAAATCATTTTGGAAAGACCTATTTTCTCCAAAGAGCAGCAAGATTTCATTGCTAATATCAATCTTTAATGAGGAATGGCTCTAAGATATCAACAAGGATATGAAATCTAGTCATCTAATTTTGATTGATACTGCAATACCGAGCTCGACTACAGTGAAAACATATAAGGGGAAAGTGTTAGTAGCTTTTTTGAATACGATTAATCATCCATTCCAACTAATATAGTCATGTAGATGACTAAAGGATATGATAGCAGGTATTAAGTCTGTGTTTAAGCCTTCATCTTGATCCCACGTTAAATTATTAGCATCATGATAGAAGGATTTTCAAAAGAAGATACTCTAAATTGTGCCATGGGATTTTCATATCCTAGCTGATAACTTAGGAACATCTGAGTTCCAGCAGAAAACATAACGGGTCATGTTGTTTGCATTTAAAAAGACTTTGCCTACTCATAATCAGATTTAGAAAGGGGAAGGTATTTAAAAGACTCGATAACAAGACAATCATAAAGCATTAGTCATGGTGTGGAAACACAGGCATTCGAAATAGTTATGGAGGCGTTAATTTTTTCTCTTGCTATTGGTCCAATCGATATGCATAGGAGAGCGACGTATTTGAGGATAATTTCTTTGGAATTAAATTGATATTTGAAATCTTGCAAGGTGATATACATATAAAGGCATAGAGATTCATTGAAGCGAATGAGAGGATATATTTAAAGTCTCAGAAAGACCAAAGGTTTTCCTATGGCGGATACATTAAGAATAAGTTGCAACCTTTATACAACAAAGTATTTCCTAGAATTGTGGAAGCTTTAGACACTTTAAGTAGAGCATCTTTCTATGATTTGCAGTTAAGGTACACTTTCAAAGGCAATATAATAGTTATGGCACATCCATCTATAGATCCAAAGTCGAGGCCACACTTAATGGTTAGAGGAAAATCAATGTATTGCAATGTTTTCAAAAGTATAACAATCATATGGAGCTCGATACATGATACCAATAAAAGATGGTGCAAATGAGGTAAAAAGGCATGAAGAAGGTGAAGTGGGTTCCCAATCAACAAAGGGATAAGAAAGTAAATAAAATAATTTATTTAAATCTACCACATATTTCTTTCAGCTGATTCTTTTAAAGAATTGGTTACACAAATTTCTTGATTATTAAGCTTCATGAAAAGGAAGTCTCTTTATAATGAGAATCAAAGAAACGGTTATGAGAAGTAGGACAAATAAAAATTTGATTTTAAATGATTCTTTAAAAATATTTAATTTTAAATGGTTCTCTTCAAATCAACTTCAACAATGACTATACAACTCATCGAGCATACATTTTAAAATTGCATTTCATATTTAATTTTAAATGATTCTTTAAAAAGAAACAATTATGTAACCGTTGGAGAACTGAGTTTTCAAAAAGAGGGAACGATTTATACATATGTAATTTGAAGCTAAACACAAGATCTTTTTAGCTATTTTTTCATCCAAGAGCCTCTGTGAGGGTTGAGGGATCTTTTTCATTTAGTTATTCACCTGGGGAAGATAAGGGCAATTTGGTTTTTCCTCAAAACACATTTTTCTATATAAGAGATATTGAGTCCATGAGCTTATATTTTACATTACTGGAGTAAAGAGATATTCTCAAATCTATGTTTGCTTATGTTTGTTTTGATTGTAGATTTCCTTTATGTCTTTGTAATCATCCTTTAATGTAGTTTTTGTATATCAAGTTGTGAATGCATTTGCTGCAGAATCTGTGAATTCCAATTAAGTCATTTCTTGAGAGGGTTTTCTGCTCATTCTTTCCTGGTTATCACTCCTGAGTGTGATTTGGATGATATGTGTGTCATTCCTTTGCATTCTCTTTATTCTATGCTTGTATATCATATCTATATCATTGTTATGTGCAAATATTAGTTTTCCTTTCCTGCTTTCAGGTTAAAAGCATACAATAGTTTTATTTCAAGTAATTTCAATTCATTAAGTATCTTACGAGGGAGTTGTAACTCTTCAATTTAGAGGGTGATTTCTTACTCAAAGAGATCAACTATCCAAAGCTATTGGGAATAGAGGCACCTTTTCAGACTAAGAGTCACATTATCTCAAGGTGCCTATTTTGTTAGCCAACAAATAGGAAAATTATTTCACTTGACCAAATACTATGTAATCACCCTAAATTACAATCTCATTGTGCATGTTTGGAGGATTTACTTGGGTTCCAAAATTTGTACCTCATCATCAAGCTTTGGTAACTCTATCTAGGTTGAAATTATTTTTCCAATGACCTTTTCTAGGCAAGAAATATGGAAGAAAAGATGTATTTTTGTTGACTTAGGTAACTCCAACTTGTTTGTATTTTCAATCTTCTACAAAACATTATAATGGTCGTGATACTTGGTTGCAATATTTTTTTCATTATTTTTCTTGTTTCCATGCTATTTGATTGTATAATTATTATAGCACAAATACTATATCTCCTAGTTCAAAATTTCTTTCACTATGGTATTGATCAACTTGGCATTTTAGTCTATTATATGTCATTGCTAAGTTCTCCCTAATACTAGAGAGTACCTCTTGTTGGTGTTAAATTTATTCAAAAATTACACTAATTTTTGAGTGTGCTCATAATGAAGAGGTGATGGATGGTGGATGGTACCCATATATTTTTGAAACTTGAGACATTTTAGATAAGTGTGAAAAGACGTGTTATACCACCTTTCTACTCATGGTAGCCATTACACCCATATTTCTTGTTTATCTAAAGAAAAACATCAAAAATATCCCTCCAAGAACTTTTTAATTACTTTATCGTATCCATCTAATTTTGGATGATTTAATGAATTGTAAGAAAGATGAGTTTCCAAATAGGAGCATACAACTAAAAATTAATTTTAAATATAGGAGATCACAATGAGTTACTATGATTTGTGGAGTCCCATGTAGATTCTAAATGGTATCAATAAATTCTATTGCTATAGTACTTGGTATTTAAATAAGTGTGACAAAGCACAAAATGTGAATTTTGGTGAGTCAATACACAACAACCATGATGATAATTTTCTCTTTACACCTAGGAAAACCAATGATGAAATACATGGATGAATCTTCCCAACTATAGCATAGAATGGATGTGAGTTACATAAGACTTGGAGTCTTAATTATTTCCCATTTATTTTATTTAGATAAAATCCATTATTTCACAAATTTCTATACATCCCCTTTGAGACTATTTAAAAAGTAATCTTACTTGATTCTATGGTAAATATTCAAGAATCCTAAATGCCCACTTACTAGAGAAGCATGAAATTCTACCAAAACCTTAATATTAAGTGTTGAGTTATTACATAGGTACAACCTATCAATCTATCATAGAGCATATACTTTTCATACATTTTTTATAACACATTTGAACCTTGTTCAATTTTTTTAATTATATTTTGAGTCTCCAAGTACTTCTCCCATTCTTCACATGCCTCATCCACCCAATCTACCTACAATATGTAAATGGCATAGAATAGTGACTCTATGGTTTCATCCCTCCTAGATAGAGAATCAAAAACACTATTATCCTTTCCTTCATTATATATAATCTCGTATTCATACAATGAAATCATTGTGGTCCATTTTTATTATTCTTGAGATGAAAACCAAATATTCTAAGAAGTACTTGAGACTATCATGATCTATGTTTACCATAAAGTTCCTTCCAATTATATAACTCATTATTATTTAATTGTATGTAGGATAGCCATCACTTCCTTCTCTATTAGGTTTCAACAAATGATTATCTTTAACTTGGAAACTCTCAAATTCTAGGGGTCTTATCTCTTTCATGAACTCTACTCTAATACCAAACCTAGAAGTGTTAGATTCACTAATAATAGTTTTTTAAATGGGTTACTTAGAACTAAAGTTGTGTACATGACTTCTTTGACCTTCTCAAATGACTTAGTGGTTACCTCAAACCACTTGAAGGACTAATTCAACAAATCTATGAGTGGTGTTGCACCATGGCACCATACATTTTTACAAATTGGTGCTAGTAAGCAATAATCCCTAGGAAATCTTGTAGGTTCTTAGGATTATAGGAATTTCTTATTCTACTATGGCCTTGATCTTGTGAGTGTCTTGAATCTCTCATGTAAAATAATATGACCTAGGTACTCCATATCTTTCACTACAAAAAAAACACATGGATGGCTTAGCATAAAATTGGTGCTATTCAAGATATCCAAAAATTTGATTCACATGTTGCAAACTTGTGTTCTTCCTAAGTTTTTTATATATATTAAGATTTCATAAAAAATACCAATATAAATTTTCATAGAAATGGCTTGAAGATATAATTCATCAATTTTTTAAATGCAGATGGCCCATTTGTGAGACAAGCCAAAAGACTTCAAAAATTCATATTAGCCCTCCCGAGTTCAAAAATTTGTCTTATTTATATTTTCATCTTAAATTTTGATTCAAGATGATAACTAAAATGAATAAAAAGGTAAAATAAATAAGAGTATTTTATTCGTCTAAAAAACCACCAATTACTAGAATTAGAAACTTCATTTAATGGTGTTTTATTGAGCTCTCTATAATCAAGACACATCCTCTAGGTTTCATATTTATTGTACACCTTTTCCTCTAGAGAGGATTAAGCACTTTGACTATGCTTGATAATACGTATAGGTCTAACACCTCTTGTACCGTCTTCTCAATCTCACTTTTCTATATATGGGTACTTATAGGACTTTATGTTGGGTGGTTGTCTCCCTAGTACTAGTTGAATGGAATGATCATGATCTCCTTTTGGAGGCAATAATATTTGTCAAAAATACTGAGTGCCTATCTACAACAACATATAGATTCGAAAATATAGGAGCCTTTGACTAATGTGCTTCTAATAAAAATAATTGGGCAACAAACTTGTCTCAATCTATTTAATCATATTTTTTATTTTATGGGACCTTACCATATATAGGGGTTTTGCATGTAAACATCTCAATTCAATTATCCTACTCTCTAAATGAAAATGAATGAATGCCTCCAGTAATTTTATCTTTTTTTTTCTAATATAGTAAGCCACTAGACTCCAAAAAATGTTTCTTGCACCCATGGAGATAGAAAATATAGAGAAATTTATTTATTAATATCTCATGGATAGTTTAATGTTATGACATTTCCTTAAACAATTGATTATGCCCCCATCTATAATCATGACCAAAAATTTGGAGCCAAATAGATAAAACTATTCAAATGAGAGGATAATTTCTTATTGATCAAGTTGTGAGTATCATTGTTTGATTCTATCAACACTCTTAATACATTTTCAAGAAACCCACTACCTTAAGTTATGGGGTGCTAATTCTAGAAAGTTCATGGAAAGCAATAGTTGGTTGGACCTATCTCTTGATTTGTCACTTGGCTCATATAATGACCTCTACTAATTATTCCTCCCTATTAGGCCCTTCCATGTAGAACAACCTTTCAACATATTTATGTCCTTTGTAATTGAATTAATTGCACAAGACAAGAATATATACTAAGAAATAAGATGCAAATTCTTGATAATAATAAGCTAATTTGAGGGGCCAATCTCCAAAATTAAGACACTTCAAGAGGGATACCTATAATAATTTTCCACAAGATTAGAATTCATAATATAATGATAATAAAATAACCAATACCTCCTACATATACCATACTTTTTTATCATGGATTCCATCCACACTAAATTGACCAGCTATATAACTAGTGTGGGTGCACAAATATGGGGGACCAAAAAGGGGTCTTAAGTAGACAATTGTTTTTCTAAAATTAGGAAAGACTAACCTTGGATAAAAAATTGAAGATAGTTACACTCAATATTTTAAGATGCAACAAAAACAAGAGTCGTAGTGCTCTAAATCTAATTTCTAAACTATTTTTTTTTTAAATGGTAGAGATTAAGGGGTTTAAAAAGGTGGGCCATAGAAATTGGTCCTATTTTTTTTCAAAAAACATAACATAGCATTTGGTGTGGCCCCATAAATGTTAACCTTTTTTAGTATTTCAAAAATTGCTTCGGTGAGAAATTAGCTAACACCATGTAATTTATCCATGATTTTTCTGCTAATTTTTTTAATAAATATTTTGAGAAATTAGCTAACACCATGTAATTTATCCATGATTTTTCTGCTAATTTTTTTAATGAATATATTATTTTTTACTAATTTTCAAAGTGGAAACATCTTGACAAAAAGAAATTTAAGCATGGTCCCTCTAAAATTGTTGAAACTGATCAAATTTTTCTTTTTAAAATATGTGTAGAATGAGGTCTAGTTTCTAAAAATGAATTTTATTTGAAATTTTGATGAACAGTTAAAAAATAAAGTGAAAAATACCAAAAATTGGTTTTTGACAAAAAAATAGATACACCAACAAAAATAATTAAAGATGAAAACCTTAACATAATCAAAATATGAAAAACAATTACATGGTTAGATAGCTAAGAGAGAGCTTAACATTATCATGGTGTTTTCGACTTAATATTGAAACACGTGCAAACCTGATGGGGAGCACACATGAGATTATGTCAGTTTTTTCATAATCTACAAAAACACATCTTTGAATGTTGGAAAGTCACTCCAAGCCTTTGGGTTGGAAGCCCAAGGAAAATCCAAGCCAAAGGTTTGATAAAACATGAGTGCATTATAATGTGCTCACATTATTTAAATGCTTTCACAAAATGCAAGCATGTTATAATGTGCTCATATTATGTGTGATTTCATAAAATGTGATCAAATTATAATGTGTTCATGTTATGTGAATGCTTTCACAAAACGTGAGCATTTTATAATGTGTTTGCATTATGTTTTACATTATTTCTTTTCTCTTTCTCTTTTTCTTTCTCTCTCTTTCTCCTATTTCACTAAAACTATATACATGAAATAAAAAATTTCCTATGGACATTTACTTTCTTATACTTCAAGCTATATTTTACATGTATATAGTTTCAACATGTTTGAGAGTGGTTTCAAATCTCTAAGAGTTATAATGCAAATTTTAGTTTTTGGAAGATCTTATAATTTTTCAAACTTAGTCAAATTTTAGTAATTAGGAAGTTTTATTATCTTTCTCTCTCTATCCCACTAATTGTTTATCCCTTATGCTCTAGACCTCTCTCTATCACTATCCCCATCCCTTTATCTGAATCTCTCTCCCTTGAGCTCAAGAAATACCTCTCTACTTGTCCATCCTTCTGTATCTATCTCTCTTTCTCTCAATCTCTCCCTGCCTCCCCCCTCTCTCCCCTTACCTCTGTAATTCTCTCTATCTCACTTATCTCTCTCTCTAATTCTATCTCACCTCTCTCTCCCTACCTCTCGCTCCCTCCTTCCCTCTCTCTCTCTCTCTTTTTCTCTCTATCTCACCCTTCTCTCTCCCTACCTCTCTCTCCCCCTCTCCTTTCCTCTCTACTCTCTATCTCCCCTCTCCCTCTCTATAACTCTTACTCCATTCCATACCACTCTCTATTTATCTCTATCTCACCTCTCTCACCTCCCTTTCTCTCCCTCCATACCTCTCCCTCCCTCTCTCCTTCTCCCTCTACTTCTCTCTATCTACCATCTCCCTCTCTCTACCTACCTCTCCCTCTATCACTCCCTACCACTCTCTTTCCATCCCTCTCTCCATCTCCCACTCTCTCTCCCCTCTTTCTCTCTCACTCTCTCACTCTCTCCTTGCCTCTTAACTTATCTCTATATCACCATTCTCTCTCTCTCACAAATGCCTCTATCTTCTTTCATCCCACCTTCTCTCTCTACTTCTCTCTATCTCTCCTCTCCCTCCCTCTAATTCTCTCTATATCTCCTCTCCCTCCCTCTACCTACCTCCCTCTACCTACATCTCTCTACCTCTCCCTCCCTCCCCTTCTTTCTATCTCTCCTCTCCATCTCTCTACCTACCTCTCCCTCCCTCCCACCTCTCTCTCTCTCCCTCTACTTCTCTCTATCTCACCATTCTATCTCCCTCTCTCATTTTCACTCCCTCCTCTCTCTCTAATTCTCTCTATCTCGCCTATCTCTCTTACCTCTCCCTCCCTTCCCTTTCTCTCTATCACCCTCCCTCATTCCCTCTCTCTAATTCTCTTTATCTCACCTATTCCTCTTTCCTCTCCCTCCTACCCTCGCTCCCTTCTCTCTCTCTACTTCTCTCTATCACACCTATCCCTCTCTACCTCTCTATCTCTCTCCCTCCCTCTTTGCTTCTCTCTATCTCACAAATATATCTTCATCTCTCTCCCTCCATCCCTCTCTCCCTAATTCCCTCTTTGCTTCTCTCCATCTAACTTATCTCTCTCCACCTCTCCCTCTCTCTTTCTATTTCTCTGTATCTCACTTCTCTATCCCTCCCTACATCTCCCTCCATTTATCCATCCCTATCTGCTTCTTTTTATCTCCCCTCTCCCTCTCTCTACCTATCTCTCCCTCCATCACTCCCTACCACTCTCTCTCTCTCTTTTTCTCTCTCTCTCTCTCACATCTCTCTCCCTCCCTACCTCTCTCTTCATATCTCCTTCCCTCTCTACTTCTCTCTATATCCAATCCCTCTCTACCTACCTCTCTCTACACCTCTCTATCTCACCTCTCTCCCACTCTATCTCTCTAACTCCCTCATTCCCCCCCCCCACTCTCTCTTTGTCTCTATCACACCTTTTTCTCCCTACCTACATCTCCCTCCCTCCCTCCCTCCTTTCCTCTCTAATTCTCTATCTCTCTACTCCCTCCCTCTACCTACCTCTCTCTCTAGTAGATAGGGAAGGAGAGAGATAGGTGGATGGAGGGAGAGCAAGGTAAGATAGACATAAGTACAAAGGGAAGGAGAGAGAGGGGGGTAAGTATGGAGGGATAGATAGGTGAGATAGATATAAGTAGAGAGAGAGACAGAGATACATAGAGAGACTAAGAGGGAGGGAGGGAGAGATAGGGAGAAAGAGGTAGAAGAAAAGGGAGAGGGGAGATATAGAGATATAGAGATGGAAGGAGGGTGGGAGGGAGGGAGAGATATAGATTAGAGAGGAAGGTAGGGATAGAGGGGGAGAGAGAGAGAGAGGTATAGAGCATAAGGGATAAATAATAAGTGAGATAGAGAGAGATATGATACAAATTGTTGATTATTGAAATTTGACTCTGAAAATTTATAAGATCTTCCAAAACCTATAATTTTCATTATAACTCCTAGAGACTTTAAACCACTCTCAAACATCTTGAAACTATATACATGAAATGTAACTTAAAGTATAAGAAACTAATTTTTTATATGTAAATTTAAACTTAAATTTTTATTTCATGTATATAGTTTCATTGAAATAGAAGGAGAAAGAGAAATAAAAAGAAAAAAAGAAAGAGAAAAAATTAAATGCAGAACATAACGTGAGTGCATTATAATACACTCATGTTTTGTGCAATAATATAACATGAGTTTGTTATAACATGCTTATTTTTTATGAAATCATTCACATAACATGAGTGTGTTATAATATGCTCGTGTTATGTGCAAACCCAACCATAACATGGGAATGTTTCATTATAACGCATTCATGTTTTCTCTATTTTGGGACCAAAAAGTGGAATGGCCACTTTTTGGTCCCCCATATTTTTGTACTTACCCATTATATAAATTATTACATAACTTAATTAAGGGTTATGTCAACCATAATTTTGTAACACATATGTACTCATGCATGTTATAGCCCTAAATTCATAACATTGCCTTCCCCTTAAAACCAATATTTTACCCAATATTGATGAACTCTAAAATATTTTTAAGGAATGTTCCATCTCACTTGTTGCATCTTCACTACATATTTTCTTCTACTTTGTTGGAACTCTACAATCATCCTAATACACATTCTCTTAGTACATATCTAAATTATTCCTCAAGTTTCAACACATATCCCTATGCACACTATAGGCTAAAGGCATAGCGTGTCCCTCCCCTAAAAACCAACATTTACCTAATTTTCATGAACATTGGATATTTTTGAAGAAATAATTTATCTTCCCATCTCACATATTCACCAACTAGATTCTTCCATTTGATCAGATACTTCATAAGAACCCACATTTTCAACCTCCTAGTGCATATCTATTTTTTTTATCAAGTTCCAAAATAGTTTTTCCTTCCTCATCAAGCCCTTGTAACTCTTTATGTGTTGATAAATTTTTTGCTTCATTTTTTTCAACCCTTACCTCTTTCTTCTTCAGACTAGAGAGTTCCTCTTGTTGGCACTACACATGTTATTCTATTTCTCTAACATGGTGTACCTTTAAATAAGAGATGGTAGATAGTGGATGGATCCTAGGTACTAGTTGAATGACATGATTTTTATCTCTTTTGGATCTCTCCAAATAGTGATATATGTATGTAAATATATTATTGTCTTGAGCATTGCTTCTTATCTAGGTCTTATTATCCTACTTCTAAACTTCTTATCCTTATCCTTCACTAGCACCTATTTGAATTAATCTAGTGATCTAGTAGAAGTAGTTTTCTATAATACTATTTCCATAATGTTTCATGAGTTCATCTTGAAAGAAAACCATGTGAAAATGTATCCCTTCTTTATCTTCTCTTCACATAGCCAAGTTCACCAAATAAATTAATTTAGTTGTAAATATTATCATGTCATTAAAATATTTAGTTGATATAGGACATGATTAAGATTAGAGAAGTGATCTATTTGGTAGATCCAATTAGTGGGATCCTTTCTATTAAACTTATGCATATCCATATTTGGCACAATGTTCCTAGAGTTAGACATAGTATTATTTGGGTGATAGTCATATATTAGATCAAAGTCAAAACTAGAAACATCATGTCCCTTAAAATACACATTTTCTTCCCAATTATTGTGGTGTGAATCCACTCATCGTGATTCTCTAGAAATTTGGAGAGAAGCTAATTGTTTAAAATTAACTCAAAATCTTCTTTCGTAGTAATAACTCTCATTTTCTTTACTACTTCCCACAATATTTTTTCCTTATCTTAGTAATTCCCTTATATATTATTTTTAATGGCTATATAATTCTTTTCCTCTAATAGTGAATCATATTTGTTAAAATTATTTCCAAGAGAGACTATATTCCTTTCATTGCCTCTTATCTAATCCCTACCACATCGTGGAAAAAAAATCACAATAACTTGCAAAAGAAAAAAGTTAAAAATCACTATAAATTAATTAGGACTAGAATTCATTGATGAAAAAAAACTCCAATAGATTCATTATTTTGTAGCTTTGGATATGAACTTGGTGAGAAACCTAGTTTTTCAATAAATCCTTCAAAAGTGCTTCAAATGACATCAAATATGAATTTTAGCTACTTAATTGTTCCCTTGATCAACCCTCTTAATTTTATAAAAATCATCAAATTGAGAGAGATATACACTTGACAACATGATCTCCAAAACTAAAAAAATTACCTTATTTCTTACCTTCCAAGTGCCAAGATCTTGAGCTCTAATACTACTTATAATAATATTAATTGTACAAGAAAATAATGTAATTAAAAATAATATATAAATATTTGATAATAATAAGCCACTTCAAGGGGGATATCTCCAATAGTATTCAATAATAATAGAATTAATAATATTATGATAATGAACTAACCACTATCTCCTATACAAACCGTATGTCATGGATGTTGACTAAGCTAACCTAGCTACTTAAACTAGATTGTACAAATGAATGTATAACTTAATTAAGGGTTATGCTAGCCATATTTTGGTTGCACACATATCTCCATGTACTCTATAGGTTATAGGAATAACATCCTTGTGTTTATTTTTTTATCACAATTGAAACATAATCCTTTGGACCTTTTCTTCAATTTATTAATGTAACGCCCTGCCACGTAACCCTAAAGGAAGTTGCAACACAACGCGGAAGTGTACAATTTAAAAAAAAAAAGTAAATTATTAACAAGGAAAATGCATAACTCTACTGCAACAACCTCCAAGGTACGTGACAAGGTTACATCTAATACCAAAACACATACATTGCTCTTATAAATCTTTTAATTAAATTACTAATCATTTAATTAAAAGCACATACATACAAAGCATTAAAGATACCAACACATAGAATATAATATAACAAGATTAGTTTACATTACTTAACAAGTAAGATTACAACAAGAATTCACATGACATTAACTCTATAGATATGATACATCTCTCATTCCATGAATGAGGTAAATCAAATAAGCGTGATTACAAATTACAACTTTCCACCTCGAATACAAATGAGGGGTAATAAATTACAAGATTCAACTGAAAAGAAAATAAGCATGAAATGTAACTAGATCCCACTAGCTCTCCCACTAGAAATCTCGTCAACATGAACAAGAAGAAAACCCAATGGAGTAAGGTGCACATTCCACCCAACCAAGTGGTACCCGAAGGCCCACCCCCGTGCTAGGAGATAGTAACAAGGATTCCTATACAGGACCATCTACCCCTAGACATAGGCTAAAACATAACTAAACCAAATCAAATACAAATACATCACTTAGCACAATGGTTACAATGCTTCCAAAGTTAAATAATCGACTGCATCATTAATACAACATACTATTGACTTAGGCCCCAACCCCCATCTCAGGATCTCCTGGAAACCTCTAACGACTCCCGACCTTCATGCAAACCAATGCGGAAATCAGTTAGAGACAAGATAACGATCTTGCCATTCTAGGCCTTCTCGTCCCACCCTAAGTCTATACAAGCCCTTGTGTCCATGAGCGAGACACAATAATTCTTATAAATTGTTGATACTACCTATGCTTCTACTAAGATCATTTGCATTATCACTGGATTAACTAACTTGCAACGAGTTACCCTGGCACCACTCTGTGTGCTGACCCTCATTGCAAGCCACTACTCTAAGACATCACGTGGAACAACTCCACAACCCAAGGGCACACTAGTGTGACCTAAGGATATTAAATCCCTATCCAACACATAAATTCAACACATCCCCATTCGTGATAATCGATTAATAACTAGATACATAAGCCGCACTACCTAAGGCAATCCAAGGGTTGACTAACATAATTATGACAACCCCAAATAATTAAAAAACCCCAACTGGAAGACTTATTAACCCTTCTAAACTATTTCCCCCAAAGAAAAACAGAAGAAATTTACATTTAAAAGAGCAATCAAACATGAATTACATCTACTTTGGATTTCCTAAATCCACTTCCTTTGATTACATTCAGTAATTTATTGCTTAATAAAAATTGATTTAATAACGTCTCTTTCAGACAAATGATGAAGTTTAAACCAAACATTTAATTCCTTAATTGCTTGTAAATAAATAAAATAAAATAAACATTTACTTCTTCAATTTAAAATATACTATTTTCAAATCATCTATTTCTCCTTTGCAAAATAAATCATTTTAAAATCAATTAATTCCTCTAATAGACACAATATCTGAAAATCAAATATTTATTCTTTCAAAATATATTATTTAAAATAAATCTATTAATTCGACTATTAAAACTGATTTAAAATTTCTCCAATTATATTTAAAACATACCATTACTTAAATCGCCAACTCAATATATATATATATATATATATATATTTAAATAATTAAATCATCATTTAAATATTTATATATATTTAAATATTTAAATCATCATTTAAAATACCTATTAAAAAAAAATGCCATTATTTAAATTGACAGTTTATTATATATATTCAAACCATCATTTAAAATAACTATTAAAAAAAAAATGTCACTATTTAAATTGACAATTTATTATATATATTTAAATCATCATTTAAAACATTCAAAAAAAAATCAATTACATTTAAAATATGCCATTTTTAAAATCAACCATTATATATATATATTTAATATACTATATTATAAAAATTTCCAAAACCATAATATAATATTAATATATACATAAATATACGTATATATATATATATATATATATATATTACTATATACTTATATATATATATATATATATTAATATATAATTAATATGTATGTTCTAATATTTTAAGATTAAATATTTTAATATTATAAAATATAATATATTAAATATTAAATATATATTTTTTGAAATCTGAAATGAAAAGGGCCAATCGAGGATTTCTTGGAAGGTGCGCCTGAAATTTTCGTGGGGGCGATTGTGTTAACACAGCCGACCCCCATTGGCTTGGGCAACGGTTGTCTTAAGCACAATCGACCCCCATACTGGTGGCGGCTGTGTTAAGCACAACCGACCCCCATACTGGTGGCGATTGTGTTAAGCACAACCGACCCACCAGTATGTGGGCGGCGGTGCTTAGGGCGGCCACATGGGGCGCGCTAGGCGCAGCTCCCCACAGTGCCTCCCATGGGGGCGACTGTCGGTTGAGCCCCCAACCCCCATCAAAATGCATTTTTTAATTATTATTTTTTATTTTTTATTTTTTTATTTTTTTATTTTTTCATTCACAAATAAAACTTGAAACCCGTACGAATTTCGAAATCCGCATTTTGACAGGGGGTAATTTTTTTTATATATATATATTTATTTTGAATAGCATAACACCACATGAAAATATATATATATATATATATGTGTGTGTGTGTGTGTGTATATATATATATCCCTATATATATATATATAGATATTTAAAAACCCACATATGAAATTACAAATTTAATCAAGCAAATAATTTCTATAATAGATCATTTACGGCCATATTGCATTTTTTTCTTGAAGAACATCATTTGCAAACAGAGGTTTTTTCAATTTCTTTTCCCAATAATTAATCTAAAAGAGGAAGAACAATGAATCTTTTCTTCTTTTCAATTTAAATCAACAATTCATCTTGCAAACAACATATCAAAACTGTGATTCTTTCCAAAAATAAAATTAATTTAAATAGCATGAACCTGGTTTCCCAAAAACTTGAGAGGATGCCAAATGGAGCACCGATTCCTTCAGAGATTCCAATTCCTTCCTAGCAAATCCACACAGCTTCTCCACAATTCCAATCCAAAACCCACAACCAGAAAATCTTCTTCCTTCTCCTCTCCTCCTCCTCCATTTTCTTAACCTCCATGGTTAAAGTCTTAACTCCATAAAAAAAAAATCTTTTTCAACCACCCACCATAAATTTTTGAAAATAAAATAGTAAATATCTTCAAATTTTTTTATTTTATTTTTTTTGCATTCAAAATTTTTCAAAAATGCAAATTAAAACTTTTTTCAATTTTCAAACTTAATTTCTATTAATTCCAAAATAACTTAATTCAAATCAATTAATTTAATTAATTCAATAAAATAAATATAATCCAAGATTAAATTATTTTATTAATTAATTAATTAAATAACATCTTCTAGCATAATAACCAGATTAATATAATAAACAACATAAATACTTAATGCCATTTAATTACCTTTATAACTTGCAATTAAATAATAACAAGGTAAAAATAGACAATATTAAAACAATCGAACCAGGCTTAAAACCAATGACACGCTAAGACCAAGGTGATGACTTGACACAGAAAACCTTGCTACTATCTCCCAATTGAATACCGTTGGGCAATGGACACGCTCAAACCTATGAAACCAAGTGAAATCAATGTCATATACCTGTAAATATGCGAACAAAGAGTATATCGAACATGTATATATATCCTGATAAAACACACCGTGAAGAGGAAATCGTGGAATCGCAAGGCGCTCGCAAGCGAGTGGTGCAATTTTGTCGCCTTCACCAATACAATGTCACAAACTGATGAATCTAACATCAATCACTTAATCAAAGGCATAAAAAATCTTTAATTCCAATATTCTCTATGCTAATCTAAAGCATGCCATAATGATAACATCAGAATAAAATACCATCACATCAAAATATAACATTCACATCGCTTTATAGTTAGCGATCAAATAGTAGCCGAGTACCATAGTCAAAGTACTAACAGCAAACAAGGCATAATGAAGTAGAACACTGTCTAATCGAAAGAGAAAAATGGAGGGGTGCTACAATTAAGGATTCAATATTGTAGGTTGAGGTAATGATTGTGCTAAGAAGCTCTTGTCTCTTACGCTACTAAATCCATACCTTCTAAATTTTTTTTTTCCCCCTTTACCTCACATTCCATGATAAAATAATCATATATATTCAGAGGATTAAACATGCGTAGCTCATATTGGATGTGATATTTTAGCTTGCTAAGAAAATTATCAATAAAATTCTCGTCTGTAATTATTATTTCTCACAAGAATAGGTTCTAAAGTTGTTAAATAAAATCCTTGATCATTCTTATTTTTAATTTAGTTTTTCTAGTTGATTGAAATAATTCTTTGATGCAATATTATTGTAGTGCAACTATAACTCCTTTATAAGAACTAATCAAGTGATATTGAGAGTGTTTTTTCTTTCTTTAAGCACATAGCCTTCTACACAAAATGAGTTTCTTTGGTTCCAAATATAAGGAAGTCATTGATACCTTCTACCCACTTGGAATCTAATATACATAACTTTCAAGTTGTCCTATGTAATTATTTCTACTCACAAGGATAGGTTCTAGAGTAGCTAAATATAATCCTTGATCTTTCTTGTTTGTCATAATTTGGATAGTTGATTGAAATAATTATTTGATACACTATTATTATAGTGAAACTATAACTCCTTTATAAAATTAATCAAGTAAGATTAAGAGTATTTTTATTTATTTAAGCACATAGTATTTTTTACTAAATGAATTTCTTTGGTTCCAAATATAAGGAAGTCATTCTTATCTTCTACCCACATGGAATTTGATATAAATAAAAAAATATTCATTTTATTCATCCAATTAAGTGGATTATTTTCATCAAAATTATGATTATCCACCATTAGTAGTAGGTTTTGAGATCCAAAATGAGTGTCAAGATTGGCTTGTTAAGACAATATTCCTTGATTTATGGAAACATGGGGTTGTGCCTTTTGTTGTGAGAATAATATCTTCTAGATAGATTATTTGAGATAAAGTATTATTTTAGACTTGATTCAATACATTTCTCTTTTCATTTTAGACTTGATACTAGTTATTCCTCCTTTCATTTTAGACTTGATACTAGTAATTTCTCCTTCTATTTTAGACTTGATACTAGTTATTTATTCTATAATTATAGATTTCATATTTTACCTAAATTCTTATAAATGATACATTTTGATACCTAACAAAGACAATGTTTATCACATATAAATCCCACCACATCCAAACTTTGAATCTATATCCTCTTTGTTAGGGTTTTTCTTGGTGTATAATAATTATTGTATTGTAGACTAGTCTACAACCTTGCCCTCTAGTTTGTAACCCCATAATGATGGTGCTAGAATATTTTTGACAATAAATTATTCAAAAAAAGGTTAATTTTTTTAATAATTTAATTCAAATTGGAACTCATGTTTTTTTAAAACATCTCCAAGATATTTATTTATTTGTAGCCTTGGCAATGAATTTGTTAAAAACCCCAATTTAAAAGTAACTCCAAAACTACTTCATGACCTCAAATCTAGACCATAATAGCTTTAATAAATCCTTGATCAACCCTTTAGATTTCAATAAAAAATATGTAGATGGAAAGAGATGCACACTTTATAATTTGACCTAGAAAATATAAATATTGTTTATCTTTTTTCCTTCTAAATACAAATATTTTTCTCTAATGTCACTTGTAATAACACACAAGAGAAGAATATAATAGGAAATAAATTACAAATTCTTGATAATTTACATAGCACAAAATAATAATAAGCCAATTCAAGGGAGCAATCCTCTAAAAGTCTTCAATAAGATATATATGTGTGTATGTGTGTGCATATGTATATGTATATGTATATGTATATGTATATATATAAATATGTATATGTATGTGTATATGTATGAATGTGCATATATATTATACACACATATATCATACCATGGATGTCATCTAGGCCAACTTAACTACCTATATAAGATTATACAAATAGCTTAATTAAGAGTTACAATAGCCACAAGTCAACCTCAAATATACCAATACATTGAACATATTGAGGTTCTAAAATTTTACCTATCTTCGTTTGATTTGATATAAGATATTGGTTGCATCATATTTTATCCATGGGAAGAAATTATTTTTGGCTACTAGCCCTTATTTTTTTATAAACTCTACATATTTGATCTTATTTTAGGGATAAATATGGTAAGCGCATCAAGAATGAAGACTGAGAGATTCAACATCAATAAATTTGAGATTTGGAAGATCAATTTGAAGGACCTACTTATACATACATACATATGGGTTATAGTTGCAAGCCATATTTATCATCCACCATAATAGATGGAGATTGGGTGGTCCTTAATTGAAAGGAAAGAAGCATAACTTATCTTTTCTTGTCAATTTTAGTGGGAAAGACCACTAGAGAATATGAACAAAGATAGGGATCAAAAATTGTCAAGCATTCATATTTCTTTAAAACACAATTGCATTCCAAAATATAGTGTACAAATGCTATAATACACTTGAATTAAAGTTTAGGAACACTTTTAGCTTAGAACAAGTTTGAATTTACAAATCTTAATTGTTGAACATGTAATTAAGTTATCCAAATCCATATTTTACAAATACATAAAAAATACAAATGTTGAGTATGCTCACCTTTAGGTTCACATATTTTAGGAGAATATTTTAAAAATATACTACTATGATGTCAAGATCCATCTTAGCTTTCTAATCATGAGTTTTTTTCTAATATCCAAACATATTAAGGTTTTTATCTTTAATTAATTTTAGACATGTATTTATTTTCCTATGCATTTTTATTTGTTCATATAAGTTAAAGAAAAATTCACATCTTACACTTTATTCTATCCACATTGGAAATCTAAAGTAATTCTTTTTTCTCAAAATTAAGAAGGTAGTGCATGCTTTTTATTTTTTGAGATGTGTTCAATTAAAAAATTAGTAAAAAAAAACATATTCTTTAAAAAATTAATACAAAAATTCATTCATGGCATAGTGTGTATGTTTAATGCCATGTTTAACCAACACACTATGCCATGTTTTAATTAATTCACTATTCTTAATACTCGATGAATCAATGATATTGCACATATTGATTCATTGTGTTCATGGGTTTGAACCTTTGTGTTGAAGCTATTGGAATTTAAGCCATTGATTTCATGGTCCAAACCCTCACTAGGTTAGTGTTCTCATGGGTTTCTACCCATGTTGGTCTATTGTGCTCACAAATTTGAATCATTTATGTTAATTTAGTGTATTCATGCCAAGGTTGAGGTCCCCCATTTCTAGCCTCACTTGGATCGGGCTAGGCTAAAAATTATTGAGTCACCAATAAAAAATAGTAGAAAATATCTAAATACAACATGATCTTATCTAACTTTCCACCAAAGGGATTTAGAAAATGCTTAATGGAACTCAAAAAATGGGTGGAGCATGCTTTCCACTATGTTATATTTTTATCATAAAAGTATAACTACTTTATGTGCTCTTAATATTCAACCTTCTTAATCACCACCATTAAAAAATTAGTAGTTTAGAAACTAGATTTTGAGCAATAGTTTTTTATTCTTATCACATCTTTACATTTTGAGCATGAACATTTCAAATTACTTGTTGAAAGTTATTTTTTTCTTATTTTAGGAAATAATTTTCCAATTTGGACCCCCATTTCCGTGCACTTACCCATCAGTATGAACTCTAGAAGAAGTTACATAATAGTTTGTACAAAATAAATTCCATTATGAGCAATATTTTCCTATGGATAGGTTTTATTTTTTGAGGATGGGTGATGGAGGCTTGTGATAAAAAACTTTTAACACATTCAACATTGTTTTGAGACAATTATCATTAGTTGGTGTGAAGATGGATGAGGTAGATCAATGCATTATGTTATTCTCCTTACTAGATTCATAGGACAACCTAGTTATGGTGACTAGAAATATAGGGCCATAAAAAATTATTAATGATGCATTAGTCATTATGGTTGATTGAAGGATAAGAGTGAAAACAAGAAGAAAAATATGTCCAAATAAAGTGAGACATCTAATTTACCTAGAAAATCTAAGGTTAAACGTGTTTAAAGGGTAGAAAGTTTAGGCACATAAAGAATGATTTCAAGGAAAATAAAGCTATGATTAAAACTTAAGGTGAAGATGATTGCATTGGTGATGTGTTTTTTTTAGTCCTTGCGCACATGCATGTGAGGATACATGGATAATTAAATATATATTTTTTTCTATATGAATCCCCATAGAGAGTGGTTTTTGAAGTATGACAATATTAATGGTGGAAAGGTCTACTTGGAAGATAAAATGTTGTGTACATTAGAATGTGTCAATTAAATTGAATCTAATACACCAATGAAACATTAGATTGAAGGAAACTAAATAAATAAAGTAAATGCAAACTCTTGACAGTAGCTTCTTCAAATTCATTCCATTGTCCTCTATCTCCAAAGATTCGCTTCAATATGTTTGCTCTCAGTTGTGCAAACACAGCTTATAGAATGGCACTTGAGAGAATGAGATTATTATGAATGCATATGCATCTACAAGATTGAACTATTGAATTAAAAATGCTATGAATTGCTAAGATTGTGACTATAATAACTACGCATGAAAAATGTGAGATTTGAGGTCCTTTTTAGCTCATGAAAGGGCTGTATTTATAGATTTTTGAAGATAGGAATTCGATTGGCCAAGATCAACAGTCGAGTTCAAAACTGTTGGAATGAACGGTGAGAGATCGAGAATTTGAAAAAAAGGTCGAATTCTGAGAGACAGAAAATGAAGAGACAATTTGAAAAGTGTCTCTCATAATTAAATAAATAAATATTTAATTATGTGTGAGAGAAATGTGAAAAGGCTTTAATTAAATATTACAAATATTTAATTATGTGAGAAAAGAAAAAGCCTTTTAATTAAATATTAAGAATATTTAATTTTGTGAGAGAAGTGGGAATTTAGAAAATGATTTAATTAAGTATTGAAAATATTTAATTAAATGTGGAGGGAAGAATAATCATTTAAATTTAGAATTTAAACTTTGATAATTAATGTAAATAGATTGTAAAATCTATTTAATTAATTAAGAAGAAGGTAGCATTAATTAAATAAATAAATTTATTTAATTAAATTAGAAGAATTAGAAAATGAATAATATAAATAAATAATTAAATTTATTTATATGTAGAAGACTTGAGAAACATTAATTAAATACTTCATATTTAATTAATTAACAGGTTCGATCGACCGTGACCATTTTTAGATGTGTACACATGTTTCTCAATATTATTTGATGTGGTAGAGTTAATATTTTCTCTATAACTATGGGAGGATTAAGTAATTTTCTAGAGCTATTACACATCCTTAGTTTGGAGAAGAACCTATTGCTAATGAGAATTATCAATGACATAGGTGTGGGTAAATTTCAGAAAGGATGGGTGTAAGATGGTTCGTGGATCCATGATTTTTTCTAAGGGAATTTGTGCTAAAACTCTATTTTATTTTGGCTTCACTTTCATAGAACTTAATAGTTAAAAGGCTCTATAAAAGGTTCTATAGTATGAAAGTTCCATAGCAAGTTCTATAAAAAATGTTTCCCACAATAATGATAGTTCCCTAGTAATTTTTGCAATGATTGGGCTCTACAAATTGAGGTTCCATAATATGTTTATTCCTCAATGAGTTTTTCAATATTTAGATTCCACAACATGGTGTTTTCTATAGTGTTGTAAATTGTCACCCATGACAATTTCACACTAGGTTTAGCTCCCCCTCATGTGCCTAGACCCAATTGTGCATTTTAATTTTCCAATTTCATAATAATGTTTGATAAATCAAAGGTTTAATTGGGATTAAGGAGTTAATATTCATTATCGATTCTTAAGGCCCCAAAATAGGTATGGGATAGGGCACCCAACACCCCTATCTAGCCAATTTTTTCTCGAATTTAAATATGTTGGTGTTGGCATTTTAACATTTAGAAATCCAAAGTCATTTGTTGACTATTGATAATAATTTGTGGGAAATTAAAGAATTGCATATAAATGCATGTTTTTTTCACCATTTTAAATCCTAAGCACACCTAGCAAGAGATAGTAATTTTGAAGTGATAATTGAGCATCCTAAGAGTAGTTAAGAGAAGAATTACAACAAAATTATTTCAGTCAAGAATCATGTTAGAAATGCATCATGTTTTCATGTAAGTTTATTTATGTTTCATGTCTATTTTTTGTGTGTGCTAACACTTGTAGGACTTAAAATCAAGCATTAAGATTCTCCTTGAAGGTGATGAGTACAATGACCTCGATCCATCAAGGAATGCAGATCTAAGTGGTAAGTTGCATCAATTGTCAATTTGTCACTTGTTTTTCATTTAGCCTCTACTCAATCGAGGGTAATATCTCTTTTACATCATTGTAGCCATTGCGGAGGTAGAAATACCAAAATAGGGTTTGCCTTAGGAAATCCCCTCTATGAAACAACCTTTTCCCTTGTTTCTTGTGTGTAGTTTGGAGATCTTAAGCTAATTGGAAAAGAATTGAATACCTAATTTCTCAATAAAAAATTTTATTCCTACAAGTCAAAAAATTAGGGAAAGTGGAATTTATCAGTGACAAATGAAGTTTTGACAATGAGTCCAAAGGAGAACCTACAAACAAAGACCAACTGAGATCTGAATTCTGATTTTGAGTATTTGCACTTTGAGGTCTAGGGAATCCAACACCCTTGTATAGTAATTTCAAGCTCAAATTTATATGCTAGGTTCCTCTATGTCAACACTACTTTTTTCAACTCTATTTTTGGTTATCAATTCTGTATTTCTCATAAATCATCTTAGTTTGTTTTATTTTCATATTTAACCTAGGTGCATCTTTGCATTATCAAAGTAAATCAATTAACAATCAATTTATCACTATCACACATACACAAATCAAAGGACTAAAACCTTGATCCTTCATTTTGACTCTTCCATTGAGGTTAGTAGCCAAGTGGGTGTTTGAGATCAATTTTAGTCCTTTCCCATGCGATGTTGGAAGAAGTGTGATTTAGACTCTAGATCCCTTTTTCCCACATAAAATTTTGGTGAACTCGATGTTTGTACACTTTAAAACCTTTTGCAATCTTAATTAGGTCATGTTAAAATTTGAATACAACTTGCAAAACTTTGAATTTATAATTTATGCATGAAAAATGTGATAAAAATAATTGATAAAGTAGATATTTTTATAGTATTTTTAATCCAAAACATAAAAATTGTTAATTTCATTTTTTGCAAGATATATCCAATCAATTATTGTACTATTAAATCTTAATTAGTTCATGCTAATGTCTGAAAATAGTCTAAAAGTGTTTAACTTTGTGATTTATGCATGCATATGTTGTTGAATAAGTGAAAAATTACATTGTTGTTGACATTTTAAAAAAGTTAGAAATTGTTAATTTACCAGATTTGTCAAACTAGCTTCAGTTGATTACTTCATTTTATAATTTGAAAATTTTCCTTTAGACATAGTACATTATTTTAAAATTCTAAAATTGCATAATTATATTTTACATATAGAAAAAATTAAAATTTTGTGCATTTCTGGAAATCCGCCTGTTGCCAAACTTCAAAATCTATAGATTAGGATTTTGAGACACTGAAGCACATTTCTAGATTTTGAAGTTATAAAAAATTAACCTCCCTGGTCTAGGGCACTAACACCCTTGTCCAATCAATTTTGACCAAAATTTGGATCATAATTATGTCTACAATTCTTGTGCAGTTCTAGTTTCTATGCTTGTAAATTATTTCAGTTTCTGTGATTGTGATTTTTTCCTTCATTGTATGAGAACTAAAGTCTTTTAAATCTCATAAAAAATTTATAAGCTTCATGACTTGGTTTCCCATAGCTAATACTCTTGTGAGATGTAGTTTCAAACTTATAGCTTCCCGTGCTACAATCACAATCGATGTTGAGCCCAAGTCTTATAACCCTTTGACTTAAGGTATTGCATCTACCCAATCCATCTTTGATTCTCTTTATAATCCTACATTGCACATGTATTTTTCATAACCCAATATTTATGTGGACTTGGTGGATGTTGTTTCCCATTTCCTTGAGGGTATGTGTAGGATCATCATGGAAAAAATAGGTCTTTAAGTGGCGATAAAAATTTAGAAAATCAGAGTTAGGGAACTTGACATAAAAATTTGAATAAGTTATCTATATTATTTCAAAAATATGTAAAAATATAATCTGTAGAAAATTGAATGTAGTTTATAAACTACTAGGTTTTTTTTTTTTTTAAATATCTATTTGGTGAAAATTTGAAATTTCAGGGAAAAAATAAGAAGTAGATGTTTGTTTGACCACTCTAACCACAATAAAATGATAGTATTTTTTTATAATATTTTAGATATAAGTAGAGGACTCATGTCCCAATGTGATGCATATTTTTTTGTAATTTTTTTCCAAGTAAATAATTAATTATGATTTTTTTATTACAAATTTTAAAAAATATAAAAACTCGTATGTTTGACCACCTTAACTTGGTCAAAACTTCATGAAATTCAATTTTTTTTAATCCTATAGTATGAAAAGCATATACTGTGACGCATGTTTTGGATTCAAAAAATGTGATACCGTTTGAAAGCTATAGATGTTTTTCAATCAGCCTATCAATCAAGACTTTAGTCATAATTTAAATAGAAAATGAATAATAATAATTTATTAAATTCAAAGTAAAGCATAATTTATATTGGTGGGAAGCTGAGAATATCCTTTAAAAACCGTTTCTGTTTCATCAATTTTGGGTAAAAAAAAAGTCATCAGCCACATGGGCTATCATATCACTTACATATCCTCGCTTTTTGGCCCATCATGATCGTACACATACCCTTGATGATAAATTGAAACAATCAAATAAGGAATTAGAAGGACTTAAACAATTCTTAAGTACTGGACCTTTGGCTAGAGAAATAATTCCTCTTTTGGATAACCTTAGAAAGTTGGTAAATGATTCACAAGGGATAAAAGTGTTGCATGGCCTGTCCCATATAGTGGATGTTAATATTTATATGGTGGGTAGTTACGCTCAAGATTTGACTAATGCTCAAAAAATTTATAAAAGAAATTTTCCTCCCCTAAAACAATGACTTATATTCCTACATTCACCCCTCCAATCATTGCATCAACAATGCAATATAGCAATGGTTTAAACTCAAGCTTAGGGATTTCTATTGGAAATACTCATAGTTTTTTCACTTCACTTATAAAACCTCCATATTCATCACCCCTCATAAATATGTAAAATAATATCCCACCAATCATCCATACTAGTTTTCCATACTCGACAAACTCTCAAAACATGTTACCAAATCATCTTGTTATAAACCAAATTTTACAAAACATGACATTGTTACAACAACAACAAATTGCAAACCTAAACCAAAATCAAACCAATGGTAAACCTCCAACATACATCATGTGTAATCCATTTTTGTTTTTTATCTTAAATATACCAATACCATAGAACATCAAAATACCTTGCTTTGAAATGTAAAATGGTAAAGGAGATCCTAATAACCATGTGTCAAATTTTACTGACTTGTGTAGTGAATTCATTTTTGAAGATGTGCTCCTAGAAAAAATATTTTCAAGGTCATTGAAAGATATGACATTGGACTGGTTTTATTTATTGCCAAAAAAAATTGATAGTTTCCTTTATGCAATTAGTTAATGAATTCATTCAAAACTTTCAAGTGAACATTAGACCTCAAGTTACATTAATGGATTTAGTTCATTGTAAACAAGGACATAAAGAGAAAATAATAGACTTTATAGGACAAAACCAATCACTTTATTCATAAATTTCTTATAGTATTCCAAATGCTAACATTCAAAGGGTGTTCATAGGAAACTTACAACCTAATATTAAAAATAAGATATTATTAATGAAATATCCATCCTTTATGAATTTTTGTACAACCCTTCATGATTATCAAAAATCTATTAGTCAATATGAAGGTACACCTTCATTAGATCCTATTGTTCAATTTGAATTCATGCCCCAAAACAACTACCAATCATTTAAAAACAAACAAATTTTTTATTAAGATAAACACTCCTCAAAATTCTAATAACTTCGAAACACCTTTAGGGAAGGAAATTCCTTGGTGGAATTTTTATCCAACGAAGCTATTAGTTTAATGAGCTTCAAGACTTGTGGAGAGTACTCTCCTCTTCCTGAGAGGGCCAAATTATTATTACAAAATGACAACTAGGAATAAGTGTTTATTATTAGGAAAAGCGGGTTTTGAAGGGACCCCAAAACCCTTTACAATGGAGAGAAACTACAAAAAAGACAAGAAATAAGACCCATAGCCCACAAAAGACAAAAATTTGACTAAAGATAAAACCAAAGAACCCATCAGCATCCCTACAACAAAACATCAACAACAAGGTTGATCAAACAAAAACAACAAAAAAAATACAAAATATTTTCAAGAACATTGCTCAAGGCCATATTTTCAACAATGACTCCCTCGTGCATTTCAACCACATCTTTGAGTTCCTCAAACAAAATGGAAGCCCTTTTCTTCATCTTGCTCCTCATTCTCAAGCATGGACCAACCTCCAATTTATTCTCCACTTCGGGCCCAATATCCTCAATCTTCTCCTCCAAATTCATGCAATTAACTTCCTCAATTACCTTCTCATGTTCTCCCAGATCCAGAGACTTTCCAATCTACTTTATAGCTTTCTCATTTAAAATAGAGAGACCCTTAGCACTAGACTTCAAGGGATTGTTACTAATACTAACAAAAGTCTACAAATCACCACTAAGCTTGCTAATTATTTCCTCCATATTAACAAACCTTTACTCAATAGTCTTTTGGATAACCATTTCCAAGGAGGTTATCCTATCCTCATGACTTTTACCAAGTATATCAACATCAACACCAAGTTTATCAATAATTACATTCATAGTATTAACCTTACCTTTAATCAACCATTCCTTTTGGCTGCCATGCACTAACACAACATAGACATATTGCCAGTTTTTAAGCTAGACATTAAGCTCCTTCACTTATGAGAAAATCCACTTCACAAGCAAGAGAAAATTGTGAGTTCCATCCTCCACCATTCTACAGAACAGGCCCATGTTAATTTCATCCTAATTGACTGGTGGCAAAACATGAGAACCAACATTCTCAACAGGATCCTCCCAAGCCCCCTCTTTGTCCTCCAAATCCTCCTCAATAGGGGAATCCTCTGTTGAAATGTACAAGACAACTTACTCAACTTGAACTATGTTGACATTAATGAAAACATTAATGACAACACTGCCAAACACATCCATACTTGCAACAATCTCCCCCTTTGTCATTGATGGCAAAACATGATGTGAAAAACCATCAAAGACAACATACATGATTTCCAAAAGCGGCAACCTACCAAGCATAAAATTTTCACACGATTCTCTCTCCCCCTTTGACATCAATGACAAAGGAAATTCTTGCCATATAAAGTTTTGTTCACTTTCCTTTAGGATTACACCCACATCACATACCGCAAAAATGCACTTCTCTACTCCCCTTGCGGAGTAGAACTCAATCATCAGTCCAGAAAAAAAGATTCTATGAATCCACCGGACTGATGCACCTCCATGTGCACTTAGTTCAAAGAAGGAGGGGTAGTAACTCCTAACTTCCATCTGAGATACTAAAAAGTATCCTTCAGAAGGGCCTTAGTGAATATTTTTGCAACTTATTCCTTGGTAGGTACATATTCAAGTCTAACTTCATTCTTCAATACTTTCTCCCTCAAGAAATGATACTTTATAGATATATGCTTTGTTCTAGAATGCATCACTAGATTCTTTGAAATGTTTATAGCACTTGTATTGTCAAAAAATATAGAAGTAGGTTCATCACTTATCAAACCTATGTCCATCAAGGTTTGCTTCATCCAAAGTACTTGTGTATAGTAGGATGCTACTGCAATATACTATGCTTCTACAGTGGATAAAGAAAATGAATAATGTTTCTTGCTCAACCATGAAACTAACCTTCCTCCAAGGAAGAATGCACAACCACTTGTACTCTTTTGGTCATCTACACAACCAGCCCAATCTACATTAGTGTAGGCATTCAAAGTGAAATCATTTTCCTTCGAATACCATAGCCCATAGTCTAGAGTTCCTTTAAGATATCTGAATATCCTCTTTATAGCTATTACATGTGCTTCCTTAGGTTCTTCTTGAAATATTACAACTACACATACTGCATGTATGATATTAGGTCTAGTAGCAGTAAGATACAACAGTCCACCAATCATAGATTTTTACATGCTCTGATCAAGTTGATTAGATTCATCTTTCTTACTCAACTTACATCTAGTTACCATAGGGGCACAAACCGGTTTGGAGTCATCCATTCCAAACTTATTTAAAAATTCCTTAACATACTTGGATTGTGAAATGAATATCCATTTGTCAGTTTGATTTACATGAAGTCCAAGGAAGAAATTTAGTTCACCAATCATAGACATTTCAAATTCTTTTTGCATCTCTTCAACAAATATCTTATAGATACCTTCATTTCCACCAAAAATGATTTCATCAACATATACCACAACTATTAGTATCTTATCTTTCCCAACCTTGAAGGAAATATTGTTGTCTATGAACCCTTTGTTGAATCCCTTCTTTATCAAGTATCTATCCTATCTAGCATACCAAGCTCTGGGAGCTTGCTTCAGTCAATATAATGCCTTCTTTAATATACAAATCATGTCTAGTTTTTCAAATAGTTGAAAACCTTCTGGTTGTTCCATATACACTTCTTCTAGTTCTCTAGTCAGAAAAGTAGACTTGACATCCATCTGGTATACTTTGAAGTCTTTATGAGCTGAAAATGCCAAGAAAATATGAATGACCTCCATTCTTGCTATAGGTGCAAAAATTTCTTCAAAATCTATTCCTTCAACCTATCTGGCATGAAAATTATTTACCAAAGCACCTTTTGTTTCATCCTTCTTGTTCTCTAAACCATATTCCTTTACACATTTCTTTTCCAAGGCTAGGAACAAAAATTCATCTTTATCTTCCTCAAAGTTAGATTCATCATTAGAAATTCCTACATCTTCTTTGACATAGTATAGTTTCTTGAACTTCCTATGCTTTTTATCTTTGTGATTGTTATTACCATCCTTATTCTTCTTTTGTATAGCTCTATTAGGACATCTTGATGCATAATGACCAATATTTCCATACTTGCAACATCCTCCACTTTAATAACCTCCACTTTAATAACCTCCACTTTCACATGGTGCTTATTAGGAATATTCACCAAGTCCACCAGAATTTCAAGCTGCTCCACCTTTACATCACTCCCCTTAACCTACTCAGTGCCAAAAGGAGAATCTAAATCAGCCTGGTTAGAGATAGACCCCTTAGAACACACCATACCCTCATTAGCCTGCTCAGTATCCTCCATAAGATGCTTGATACCCTCAAGGACATCACCCAGGACATGTTTAACATTAGGAATAGGGGACTTCTCCATATCTCTCGAAATACGATCATCCAAAACATGTTGACATCAGGAACAAGGGATTTCTCCACAAATCTAGAATTATCCATCTTTTGTTTGCTAGCACACTTCTCTTCCTAGGGAATTTTCTCTTCCCCTTCACATTCCTCTTCACTGATAGCACCACAATTTCATAACCCTTAGACCAAGATTCAAAATCCTCAGAAACATCAATAGACTCGCTTTCCTCCTCTGACAATTACTCATAATCAAAATCATCTTCCTCAGAATCCCCTTCCCACTCTTCCACCAAATCACTAGTATCATACCCTGTATTTTTTCCACCCTTTTTACAAGCCAGGGTCTTAGGAGAAACATGAACCATCTTCAACTTAATGTGCTCAAAAATTAGATTCATAAGGTCTTCATGGAGAATAGCCTTCCTAGGGTTCTTCTTATGATCTTCAATACTTGTTTCCATATAAAGAAGGAGGTAAAAAGGAAACGAAACCAAAGAATTATGGCAGAAATGATTCAATAACATGAAGTGATAGCCATAGATAATAGAATACCTGCCCTCCAAAGTGAAAAATTGCATAATAGCTAGAGCAATGTCCCTCCAAAGTGGCTTAATGGATTTGCATGCATACCCACCGCTTCCAATAAACTTAAGCTTCTTCTTCTCAACGCCTTTGAAGAAATTGGCTAAGGCCATTATGGCCACAACCCTATCTCTATAAAATTTCCTTCCCTTGGAAGAAAGACCGGTAACCTCAACAATGAATTCCTCATTGAAGTTGAATTCCACACCCTTATAAAGCAAAACTCTATTGTTCCACCCACTAACAAAAGCCTTTGTCACTTCAACGTTCAAACCATGGAGTTTCAACAAACAGGGATAGACACCACCCTTCTCTAGATGCTCCCACATAGTATTATTGTTGCTAAACTCCTCACAAGAGCTTGGATCCACTCTGCAATGAGCACCTCCCATGGATGCATGCAAAAAATAACACTTCGCCTACTCCTTGATTTTTTGCAAAGGAAAAATAAGGAGAACTAACCAAAAGGCAAGGAAAAAGAGACCCAAAAAATGTGTGAGCCTTCCAAACCAATTACATCCATCCCTTATCTCCCATCATATAATCTCATGAACCTCTAGAAAGAAACTATTACAAGAGCATGCATTGAATTCATTGTACAAATACCAAATCAAGAAGAAATGAAATAGCCTTTCTCCCTTCTTAACCGCATCCTTGACATGACATCTATTTATAATTTGATAAATTCTGAAGATTAAGTGGCAAGGAGTCATAATTATTCAAATTACTTTGATCCACCACTCCTAAATTAGCTAACTCATCAGCCAACGAATTAGCTTCCTTGAACACATGAGTAATTCTCACCTCATGAAAAGTGTTAATGATAGATAATGAATCATTAATCAGATGGGCTATAGACCATGATGGCGGGTTACTCTTCAGAAGACACTTTATAATGTTAAGTGAATCCCCTTCAATCCAAAGTTTAGAGACTCCATAATATTTAGCTAATAATAGGCCATGATAGGCTACTACTGAGCTAGGAATGAGTGTTGTGTGGGGGGTGATCATATGTTAATAATATCCATCCTCTTCACACATTTTATGGGAATTATTTTGTCCATTTTAGAGTCTTTATATATATCTAAATACTGTTGTAAATTATGGCTCTTCGTGTTTATTCTAGGCAACTCAGTCATGGGTGGGGATAGGAGTAGACTTGAACCAATTTCCTGTGATAAATGGAAGAACAAGTTGAAGGTTTGGAGGATTCTGGAGAATGGGAAATTCATGCATTTTATGGAAAGGCTTCATGGTTTTGACCATGAAGCCTTTGATCAGTTTTTTTGAAGTTGGAAAAATAGATGTTTGAAGGTGAATGGGGCAAAATTTCATATCAATGAAGATCTCATATCCTTTATTATGGTATTTTTGACTGAGGGGAAAAAGTTTCATAAGGAAAGAAAGGGAAATGAAGATGCAATGGACCAATTTTTCAAGGGTAATGAAAGGATGATCTAGTTAAACTTCCATCTTGGGGGTATGATAGTCTTTCCCTTAAACACATATGGTCAGATGTGGCTGAAGTTTTGATGAGGTATGTCACCCTTGATGACTGGTTTTCTATAATTTTAGGGTATCATTTTACCCTTCTTAATCATTTAAGACATAATCTACATGTTTCTTTCTCATTTCTTCTCCTTACTTCCTTGGAGGTTTCAATTTAAGCCCACCTAAAAAACCACCAGACATTGGTTCTTCATGAAGGACTCATATTGCTCATCATGGAGCATGTTAGGGCTAACATCACATCTAGGGTTGTTAAGGGTAAGGACAAGGCCGTTTCATCTAATTATCCTTCTTTTGGGTCAGACATGGAGGGAGCTGGGGATGAGGACTATAAGGTGGAATATGTGGTTGAGGTTTCCTCCTCTCGTTCTAAACCTCCTAGTAAGAACTGTAAGAGGGGGGCTTCAATGAAGAAGGTTCCGACAAAAAATTTGAAAGTCCAAGGGTTGAATGTGGATGGGTCTGAGTCTAGTGATGAAGGTGATGTGCAACTGAGAGGCAGGCAATGAAGGTGGGAAAGTAGTAGGAAATCCAAGGTGCAGAGGTCAGAGCATGGTAGTTTTGAGAAGAGAGGGGAGGATGGTTCCCATTCACATCAGGTGGAGAACTGATCTGTCATTGGTAAATTTTCTTCATTGGATGTGGAAGATTCCTCAACCTAACAACTTTCTCAATAAGATGTTTTGGTTGGTAAAGGAAGTGATGGTGATGTGGAAAAGGTGGTTAAGGAACCAGACCCTGATAATGTTGGAAGATGTGCCTCAATTTACTGGCTTGGACCTCTATTAAAGGATTGATGATTTTATGCCTTTATTGCTACATCGCGGAGTTCTCATGTGGTCATTTTGGTATTTGGTCACCGAGACTTTGTTTGGTCAGCGAGACTCCAACATTTGTTACAACAATGGGCCGATGGGCTTGGATTTGGCTGAATGTTATGTCGGCTTACCTCAGATTCATCGACAGAATGTTCGCATATCGGTGGGAGATAACACATTGTCTTACCAATGTGCCAGTGCAGTTACCTCACCTTCATCGTCAGAACAAACACTTATCGATGGGAGGCAATGCAGTGCCTCCCCGATATTCTGACACCTGCATCTATGAATACAATGTTTTCAATCCAACAATGCTCATTCTATTCTGCACCCTTTTGAGGCAAGTACCGACGGGAGTTTATAAGTTGGGCAGAATTTCCTGAGCGATTGACGTGTGGCAGTTTGATCGACGGTGATCGCTTGTCCCATACCTTGTGTGGTGGGTCCTGAGTTATTACTGCAGGGTGTTGTTAGGTCCAAACACATGTCAATGATTTAGAGAAAGTTATTGGAATATTGTGGATGTGGTTTTAGATTCCTCAAAAGAGAACTAGCAGTGTACATGTGTCATGGTGGGCCCCGCCTATGATGACGATCGGGTGATCAGACAATTATTGCCATACTGTAATGGCTATTAGGCCATACTGCAGTAGCTCAGTAGGAGTTGCTCGGGGTACAATTGACCACTTCGATAGTCAAAGTGATGGATGAATGGTGTGATGACATGTGGCATGATCTCATTCATTGATTTTACATCACTATTGTAAATCAACTATCATTGGTTGAATATTTAATTCTATGAAAGTGATATGTGCATTAACTGCAAAGTTTGATTCAGCGGTTGACAGAATCCGATTATGGAAATCAAAAGTAATTGTTGGGCGGCCCGATGTGTGATTGTAGGGCGGTTGGTCAGGGATTGGTTTTGCGTGTCAGAAAGAGGTGTATAATTAAGACACCTGGTTGGTTGGTAACGAATGAAGGTGATGTAATACTTGTAATAATCGGATACATAGGCATAGAGACTAAGGTGATGATTAGTGTGATTCATTGTATGTTGTAATAGCATTGTAACAATCAAGAGGTTGACTGAATGCTACTGAGAGCTAATATCTTCAAGTAAATTATGTAACTTTGTATGTAAACTATTTTCACTATAATACAATTGATTTAGCTTGGTGTGGTGGGTTTTTCTCCCGTAAGGGTTTTCCCACGTAAATCTGGTGTTATCTCTATGATTGTTATTTTTTGTTACTCTTATTATCCTATATGTGTTCATCTTAAGTGTTTTAAAGTTTTAAAAATGGTCTTTGCACCTCTCCTCTGTGGTTTTAGCATTAGGAAAGTGTTTCCACAATCTTGCTTTTCCTTTCAAGTGGTATTAGAGCCTAGCCAGTTGTCTTATCCTTGCTAGTAAGGCTAGTTTTTTTTGCTAATAATATTCCAGTGGGAGTCTTGCAAAGTTAGAACCTATTTATGTTTGAGATGGTGAGTACATCAGGTAGAGTAGAGATTGAAAAATTCAATGGAAGAAACTCAAAATGGAAGACTTTCTTCTGGATAGAGACCTCTGGGTTGTTGTGTTTGGAACTATGCCATAAGGTATGAATCAAGAAGATTGGGATCTTGTAGATAGAAAAACAAGAGGAATGATAAGAATTAGTCTGGCCAATTCTATACTCCTGAATTTCCATGAGGAGAAGTCTATAGCTTTGTTATGGAAGAAGCTTGGTGATATTTATCAAGGAAGGTCTCTGGTAAATAAGTTATTCTTGAGGAAGAAGTTGTACTCCTTGAAGATGGAAGAAGGTACATCTATTGCAGACCATCTAAACTCATTTAATATGGGTGTTGCTTAGTTGGCATCTTTGGGTGTGAAGATAGAGGAGGAGGATCGTTGCATGCTCCTGTTATGTTCGTTACCTAATACTTATGATCATCTTGTAATGGCTATTGGAAGTACGACCACTACTTTCAAGATGGAAGATGTGGTTGCTTCACTGCTATCAAAAGCGATGCGAAGGAAGTCTTCAGAGATGGTGAAAGAGGCCCTTATTGTTCGAGGTAGATCAAAGGAGAAAGGCAAGAAGAAGGACAAGAAGTCTAAATCCAAATCTGAAGGGAGATCAAAGTCTCCTGGTAAAAATTCCAAGGTGAAATGTTGGAATTGTGGGTAGCCTGGCCATATCTGAAAGGATTGTAAGGAGAAGAAGAACAAGAATAACTCTTCAGACAATGACTCTTCTTAGAGTGATGCAAATGCCTTCATTGCAGCCTTGGAAACTTAGGCATCAGATGATGTCTGGCTGATTGACTCGGGTGCATCTTTCCACATGACGTCTCATAGAGAATGGTTCACTAAGTACGAAAAGTATGATGGTGGAAAGTTGTACCTAGAAAGTGACTCAACACTAGAGATTGCTGACCAAGGAAGAGTCAAAATATAATTCCCTAATGGAAGAACCAAAGGGATTGGTGATGTACTACACATACCAGGTTTGGCTCATAACTTACTGTTGTCAAATATACTGCACCCGAATGCTTGAGTGCTGAAATTCAACAATCTGTTGAAACATGGGAACTAATTTCAAGTTGTGGGTTACCTATAAGGAATTAGACCTCCAGATTCTAGGTTGGTTCCTATGTAATTTTCTGGTTCATAACTGAGTAACTTGTTGGAAAAGGGAGAAAGACTGAATCTAAATGCAAAAAAACTGTGAAATACTTAACTATGGTGATCCACCTAATTGGAAACTTAAGACAACAGATTAATTCACAACTGATTCTTCATGAGCCTATTTTCACAACTCAGATTGAACAACTCAACTGCATAAATGATTCATAGAAAGGCTAGATAAATCATTCTTTATGAAGGAAAAATACTTTCACAACTTAAAGAAATGAATATATTATGAGCAAAATTTATGACCTGCAACTAAGAACATCTTTTTTGTGCACATGTATTCATGAATGTGACATAAATTCAAAGGTTTCAATGTGAAACACATAATATTTTCATCCAAAACACTCATAAAATACAACACCTGAATCTAAGAAGGCTAATACCTAACCCACAATGATAACAGAAGGAAAACTCTACAAATTATACGCTAACATAACCTATAAACCTGCTATTGTATTAATTTGAAAAAAGATGAGCTACAAATAATTCACTTTGCAGAATGCAAAGGATGAAAAATAAGAACTAGAGGAAAAATGAATAATTTTCCTCAATAATACAAGAGGCATGCACAAGCAACCAATAATAGAAGTGGAAAGAGAACTGAAGTAAAAATGATAACTCCAAAGCTAAAATCCTAGCAGAAGAGGAAACCCTGATGAAAATAACTCAAAAATGGAGCAAACTACACTCTCAGCTTTGAAAATTCCACCACTTCATGCGCATGACTCAAAATATCTGTAAACTGATGTGGAATTGAAGAAAGGGCCTCATCTGCATGATCTGAACAACTGAAAATGAACTCCACTTGTGCATGATCAATTTTATTTTTTTAGTATTTTCGATATTCTCATTCTTCATGCAAGTATAATTTAAGCACATTACATCAACTTCAAGTCATGCAGGGCTTAAGAATTGACTTTAGTGTTTATTTTTGCATTTAAAACAGTTTATTTAATTAAATGATTTATAAAATATCATTCAATCAAATAGACTTTACAATGTAAAATGCCAAAAATAAACACCAAGTTACTAATATTAAATTAGAACTCAACTCCTACTATAATCATGGTCTCCATATTTAGCAAAACACTTCACCACAATTAGCATATATTTATCTCTAATATATTGATTGGCCACTCCAAAGTCTATTATTGATCACCATTGAGTATTATTGAAAGGCCGACCACATCATTATTAGCTTTTTCAATCCTTAAGAGTCTTGACCACGACATGAAATGAAAGGATTCTTATTTTAAAAATTTAGTCAAAAACTCCCACTTCAAATTAGGGATCTCCATATTATCTTTGAAACCCTAAAAACACAATCATTTCGCACTTTAACTATTCTTAGGAAGCTTCATGAAGAAGCTCTAGTAGCCATGCCATGTTGTCACCATGAAGAAATCTTGGGTTCGACCTATGTATCACCACCATTTCTTCTTGTTCTAGTCGATCTTCTTGAACATCTTCTCAGGAAAAGGCAGTGTAAGTTGTTTCAATTGCCAGTTTGGTGATTAGACTCCACTTTTTTATGTATTTCCAGGCTCTTTAGCCACAAAACTGTAACTACTTTTTCTGATGCATTCTTGTTTTCTTCTCTATCGATTATTCCTTTTGGCCACAATGAGTTAGCTCGAGCCCATCACAGGAAGCTTCTATGAGGCTTGGCCGCAGCTACTTGGTTTTCAACAAGTGAAATCATGGTGAGTTTTCCCGTATAATGTCTCAAATCTGGATCGTGATCTCCATTTTTTCTTTGATATTTCTTCGCACGGGTTTATGCATTTACTGGTTATTTATTTCTCTATCATTGGCACTTCAAGGGTATCTTGATTCTTTCATAATCTTATAATCTCTTGAATGCAAAAAAACTTGAAACTCCTTTCACTTGGTCTATTACTAGGCTCGACCCATGATCTTTGTTTAGAAGCTCTGTTAACATGCTTGGCCACGAAATGGGATGTATTTGACTTTGGGTTTTTCCATTCTGAAAGGCCGTGGGTTTATCATTTCTCTGCATACTTTCTTCTCATTTTTCTCTGTTGCTATAGTAGGCTCTCTGAGAGTAAACTCCTTTGACTGGTGAAAGCTCAAAATGGGCTCAAAATATTGTAAGAAGGAATGAAAATTGTGATGTATTTTCAGTATTTCTTATGGCCGCCACATGTATTCACTTCTTTGTATTTTTCATTGCTTGTTCTTCCTATACATAGCTATTTCTTGTACACTCTTCCTTTATAGGCCACGGCTATATCCGTATCTTTGCAATTTGATCTACCATGATGAAAGCTTAGGTGTTGTGAATGTTTGGCTTTCTGGGTATATATATACTGTATTTTCTGGAAAAACTTCACATGGGTATCATGCAAAAGAAGAAACTCTGCATTATTTTAATTGCTTTCCTGAAAAACTCAAATGGGTCTTTTATTTTATTTTATTTTGTGAGCTAAAAGATCCCTCCAATAGCTGTGGGCTTTGTATCCTTTTGTGTTTTGGATATTACATTTTCCTATAGGCCATCATGCTTGTGTAATAACTCAAATTTAAGCCATGAAAATAATAAAACTCAGACTTTTCCCTTGTATCTCCTTGGCTTGACCCATAGCAATCTTTATGCATTTTATTTCTGAGTCGTGGCACTGTATATTGAAATGCACTAAAGACAGATAGTCATATTTTCTTTGTCCTAGAGTTGTATGCCAAACAGGGGTTTGCTCAAAATTTTATGATGAAATCTCTCTCCTGCAAAGTTTTTTATCACATTGTTGCTCTTTAAGACATGGATTTTGGTTACTTATGACTCCTAAAGACATATGACTGTCCTTTATGATTGCTGCTAAGTTTACTTTCAGCTCAAGATGGAAATGAAAGCAACTTTGATATTGATAGTCATTGTTAGCCATGGTTGTTAATTCATCATTATATGACTCTTGGCCATTATAACTGATGAGCAGCTATACCTATTCATGCATCACTGCTCCTCCCATCCTTCTTGTAGCCTTTTATATGCTTTTGAAATTATGAAAACACCTCAATGCACGAGTACTATGTTTCTCTTCAATGTAAAGAGGCTCTATGCTTCATTTAGATGCAATGTGAAAAATGAAAAGCAGAGCTAAAAACTTTAAGTGTATTTTTGAAATTGATGAGTTCCTCATGCTATTTTTTTGAATCTTTTTAAAATAAGGCTACTCATATTATTATATTTGTTTCAGCAGCTCTCTTGATGACTATTTTGACAATATAATGAACTCTCATATGTAACTGGAGAGTGTTTCCTTCTTGATATGTTGAGCTCAACCCTTGTGGGAGCCTGTTTTACTCCACATATCTAATAAGATGATCACAAACATAATAAACATGTTCCTACACAGTGAACAAACATGTTAGCAAAATAAAAGAAGTTGAAAGCTTTCCTTTCGAGTTTTATGCCTTTTTAATGAAATCATCTGATGGATTCCTGATCAATTGTATGCTATATTTATGTTGATAGCATAGGCACATGATAGGATTTGATTCGCATTGCTCTAACCACACTTCTATCATACTTGCAGGTGCACTGGAGCTTGGAGTTGGAGCTGGAGTTGGATCAATTCAGAGTCACAACTGAAGACTTCAACTTGTCAATGATTTGTCATTCCAAGAAATGACGAATCACTTTCTACCCTATGCTTTCTTTATTCTCAGTTTTATAGTTTACTTTACTTCATGCACCCCTTATTTGATTATGAAAATAAAATTGAGTTACTCCCACGACTTGTGTGGGATTCTGGTTTGTACATTATGAATAAAGCAGCAAACATTATGCAATCTTATAATATTATTCTGAAATGTTCTTGCATAATATCACTAAAATTCACACTGTAATGAAACATTGCATAATAATGAGTACTTAGCAGTAAATTTTGAACATCTTGTGTACCTTTTTACTTGAATTTGCAATTCAGCTCTACCTGTTTGAGTTGGGTGAAAAATAGGTAACAAATTGGTGACCTTTGCGGAGTGTTTGCCTGCTAAACACCATAGACCAGTTATGTAGCTTATCCATTGGGAAAGGAGTCTATTCTTGCTCTTAACTTCAGAAAACCTTTGTAACTTAGCTTCAAAACAAAACAAACTAAAAGAAACTATTGCAACTTTGTTTATGGCAGAATCTGAAAACCTTGTGTAGTGACTGCACTTATTGAAAATGAAACAATACTGAATGAAAAATAATGTGCAATGAGCATTTATTTTTGAGTCATACTAAAATTGAAACTATACTACTATGTACAACAACAATTTAATGCTTAATAACACTACTTGAGATGGATCCTGTTGACGGGAATTGGCAATACTTCTCCATCCAGCCTTGAGAGCTGAAAAAGGTTATGTTCCTTCTTTGTTGTGATAATGTATGGGCCATCCCACATGGCATTGAACTTGGAATTTTTTCCAGGCCTTCTCTTTAATTCATCCCATTTGAAAACTAAGTCACCTTCATTGAAGACGCTTGCTACTGCTTTCTTGTCAAATGTCTTCTTCATCTGAGAATGATGAATCTGAAGCTTCCTAAAAGCTTCTTTCCTGGTTTCATCCAACTCTATTAATTCAGCAAGCCTAACTTGCATTGGTTTCTCCTCAAGTAACTCCAACTCTTTTATGTAGCTCAGAGTTGGGAACTCAATTGAAATAGGCAGCTTGGCCTCCTTACCATAAACCAAAACATACGGTGAAAAAATTGTTGATCGTTTTGGTGTAACTCTATCAGCCCAAAGGGCTAATTTAAGTTTATCATGCCATGACCTTTGATTATCTTCAATTGTCTTTTTAATGATCCTAATTAGATTCTTGTTTGTCGATTATGCTTGTCCATTACCTCGAGGGTAATAATTGGATGAAGTATTCAAATAAATGTTATTCTTCACTGACCAATTTGAAAATTTTGAGCTAATAAAGGCTAAAGAATTATCTTAAATGATAGACTCAGGTGTACCAAACTTGGAAACTATGTCTTGATAAAAATTTAGAACTAATGTTTCATTTGCATCTCTTAGAGCAACTACTTATGTCCATTTCATGAAGTAATATGTTGCTGTCAAGATCAACTTGTGCCCTACACTTGACGGTGGGTTAATAGGACCGATGAAGTCAAGTCCCCACTTTCCAAATGGCTGCTCAACCTAAATTGGATTCAAGGACAGAGCTGCTAACTTCTATTTTCCTGCAAACAGGGAACATTTAACATATTTCTGACATAAGAATAAGCATCTTTGAAAAGATCTGGCCAATAGTACCCTGCTTTCATGATTTTCAAGGATGTAGTACATGGTGCAAAATGACCTCCAGCAGGTCCATCATGGAATTCCTCCAAAATCCTTTCAATCTGATTTGGGTTAATGCATTTGAGGAATACTCCATTAAAATCCCTTTTTTGAAAAAACATCATCTATTACTGCATATGGAATTGCTTGTAACCTATAATATCTTCGTTTAGATTTGTCCATACCTTCTGGGAAATCTCCAGTATGCAACTAATGGATCATTTGATGAATCCAATCAGCTATAACAACTGAAGCAACTGGTTCTTCTTCATTATTCAGAACTGTAGTGACTTCTTCATTGTTGTTATGTTCTTTTTCTGCAATTTGTTCGCACGGACCCTTACCTCGAACAAGCTTGGTAACTTTTATGCTAATATCATACTCCATGACTTTGGTTATCCAGCCTGCTCACTTGTCATTAATGTCCTTGTTCAAAAACAACTCCTTAACTGTTGGGTGTGCTACCAACAAATGTATTTTCTTATTAGACAACATATGCCTAAACTTTTTAATACTCCTTACTACAACAAGCACATGTTTTTCAACAAAAGAATATCTTGTTTCATAATCATGCAAGACTTGACTAAAGAATGCAATGGGTTGTTCAAGTCCCTGATCATTCTACTGAAATAACATGGCAAAAATTGTATCAACAGTACCAAACACATACAATATAAAATCCTTATCAAAGTTTGGATTTATTAGTGTTGGGGTTGCTGCAAGTGCCTCTTTAATCTGTTCAAAATTGTTCTTACCCTCCTTCGTCTAGTTGAACTGCATGTTCTTCTTCAGCATGGCTGTGAGAGGTAGAAGCAACGTTGCAATGTTAGGAATAAATCTCCTAATGAAATTTATCCTGCCTAGGAAGTTATGCAAACCTTTTTTGTGAGCAGGAAGTGGTAAAGCCAAAATGGCTGCAATGTGTTCTGGGTCAATAGAAATACCATCCTTAGATACAATGTAACCCAAAAGCTTACCTTCGTGAACAACAAAAATAATTTTCTTTGGATTCAAAGAGATTCCATATTCTCTGCATCTCTCGAATATCTATCTAAGATGACCAAAATGTTCATTTGCATTTCACGAGAAAATAGTGATATCATCTAAGTAAACAAGAAAAAATTTGTTTATCTAACCTTGGAGAGCCATATCCATTGCTCTCTGAAAGGTTGCTCCTGTGTTTGACAATCCAAATGACATCTTTCTATAAGCCATAGTACCCCACTTGGTGGCAAAGGTTGTCTTGTACTGTTCTTCTTCTTTAACCAATATCTGGTTATAACCTAAATATTCATCCAACAATGAGAACCTTTCTGATCCTGAAACAACTTGCAGTATCTACTCCATTGAAGGTAGTGGATAGTGATCTTTAAGTGAAGCTTTGTTTAGATCACGAAAATCAATGCACAATCTTATCTCTATGTTCTTCTTTCTGATGGGCACCAGGTTAGATAACCAAGAAGTGTGCTTGATTGGAAATATAATACTACCTTCAATCAACATGTTCAATTCTATTTTCATAAAATGTTCTAGTTTCAGATTCAGGGGCCTTTGCTTCTGTCTGACTAGTTTTGTGTTGGGTTCTGGCTCAATGGTGTGCTGAGCTAACTCGGGGTTAAAACCATTCAGATCTCCATATTCCCAAGTGAAGATGTCACTGAATTCTTGACAAAGTGAGATAAAAGCTTGATGTTCCTCCTTTGTACAAACTTTACCAAGCTTGAGAAGCTTGTCTTTGAATATTTCTATTGGTTCATAATGTTCCTACTTCACTGTGATGTTGGATTTATCTCTTCTAACCTAGTCATCAGTGTTGAAGATGGATTCAAGAGTCACAAAACCTTTTGGCAGCTTGTTAAATTTTAGTTGCATTATCTGATCACCATATTGTTGATCAAACTTGTGCTGGTTTCCAGTAGAAAATTTTGCTTCTTCCATCAGAAAATGAACTATCTGTTCATCACTGTCAAAAATCTTCTAGCTTACATTATTATCAGGTACCAAAGGTCTAACAACTACCTTCACATATTGCTGCACTTGCACGTTACGAACTTCAGTTGGGATGTCAAACTGTGATCCCATGGCAGCAAGTTTATCAACTTGCTTATTCTGATTTCTCGGTACTAATTGCAAATTAAATGCATCAAATTCTTTAATTAAGTCCCAAACACGATGCCTATATAATTTTAGCAAATCATTCTTTGTTAAATTCAGATTTCTAACCTAATTTGCTATTAATTTAGAATCACCAAACACCTATAAACACTTAATTTTCCTTTTTTTGGCCCACTCTAAAGCGTGTATCAATGCTTCGTACTCAGTAACATTGTTAGAACAACTGAAAGCAAATCTAAAAGCTGAATAATACTTGTTTCCTTCAGGTGATATGAGCATTGCTCCTCCACTAGCATCTATCTTACTCCTTGATCCATCAAAGTACAACTTCCAAAGCTAATCAGTTTGTTGTTTTGCCCCTTCTTCCTCTTTGACCAGATTTGGGATAGTGATATCAGGCTCCTGAATCATATAAATACCCAAACCTACTTCATCCATGAGACTGAAAGGGTCAACCTTGTGATTCTCGACTGCCCACTCATCTAAATAAATATTAGGTATGCCTTCTAAAGGTACAATGGGGGCGAGGGTCATGGATTGATCCTCCTAATCATGGAAAGATAGGTTTGTATTTATAGGATTTCATACATAGGACTCAATATGGTCTTTAGCTTGTGGTTCTGACTTAATGGTAACTCTGGTACCATATCTGGTTCTAAGAAACATGTGAGACCAGTCTGATGATAGATAACCACCTAATTTTGCAGTGAAATCTCTAGATAGGCAAATGGTAAAATAAGGTGGAAGATCAATAACATAAATGTCCTGTGGCATTTAAAAATTCAGACAGGCATGCAATGTAAGGGGAATATTTTTGATAACTCCTACAGACTTAATGGTTGTGCCATCCAATTGGACTACCCCTTTTGATAGTGGTTCATACTCAAGACCTAACTTGTCTACCAGTTGTTTAGGCATAATTGAGTTGCGAGCTCCTGAATCAATCATGTAGTTATGCACTATGCTATTACCAATTATTAGACTAACATAAAAGGGTGGTGGTTTTACCTCTTGAGTTGACTACCCCTTTTTGTTTTCTAAACTGTTAGCAAGAATTCTTGGCTATTCTTTAGTTGTTTCGTTAGAAATGGATATTTTAGCCAAACCTTCCTTCTACCTAGGTAAGTGTAACGCATCCAACATGGTGATGCTAACAGTTGCCTTCTTCATATGATCTATAATATTAAAAGAAGGAGAACTAACCTTATGTTGATTTTTAGGAACAACAGTCTCCTTCTGCATTGGATCTGGCTGAATTCTTGAATCTTTAACTGGTTCAGCTTGTTTCTGGTGTTCTTTAGCAGTCTCAGGTTGCTTCCTTGGTAATATTTGGACATTTTGTGAAGAAGAGAGTTGTGACTTCTCCTTATCAACTACTGGAACTTGAATCTTATGTTGAACAGCTTGATGTTTAACTTTATCAGCTTGTTGTTTGTCACTTTCAGGCTACTGTTTGTCAGACACAACTTGTTGTCTCAAATCTGTTGCTCTTTTCTTGGATCTTGTATATGCTGCAATAGATGTATCTGACTGGTTTTGACCTTGAATTTTATTTAATCCACATAATTCGTTTCCTTGCAAGTTCATCATGGCAACATCCATATCATTCTCCTATGTTTTATCATTCTGATTGTTGCTATCTTTTATTGTATTTTCTATAGCAGCATATGTACTCTATACCATCAGGGCTTAATTGATCATTCCATTCATGCAAGTAGCTTTATTGTGGGGCTGATTACATGGGTAACACCATATGTAATCTTGTGCTAAGTTGTTTTGAATAGGAACGAGCTCCTTAGATGAGCTAGAAACATTTTGATTTTGATTGTATGGTGGTATGGGATTGAAGTTCCTATGTTGTCCTGAATTATCTACTTGATAGGGTGGTCTGTTAGGCTTAAAATGTGCTTGGTAAGGCTTGTAATTCTAGTTTTGTTGCCTCTTGAGACTGACTAAATCATTGCTATCTGCAATAATTTTTCCATCTCTTCTTGATTACCTTTTAGCTCTTGGAATTCTGATTGTGCTAGAGAAGCACTGTTTTGAACAACTGGTGGATAGCCTAAGGCTGGTTCAGTTGGAATTGAGGCAATAGGTGGTAAATTGATGGGCATCAAGATATGGATGTTTGGAAATATGGGCATAGGTGGCCTTGGTGCAATTTTACCATCCTGAATAAGGTTGTTTTCTGCTCTAATAGCGATATCATAGGTTGCTGATAACGTTAATCCTCCCATTGATTGAATCATCAAAGAAATATCATTATTTAATGACCTAAGATAATATTAAAAAGTGTGATCAGGAGTAGGTCTTACCATTACTAGAATCCTAGTCCAGGTTCATTGAAATTTGAAGTTGAAGTCCATCATCTGTTCTTGTGGCCCTCTCTTTATAGTCATCATCTGCTCGACTAGAGATAGATGATCTGACTTGTCAGAAAACAATTTTCTTAGCTTGTATCCTAAATCATCCCATGTCGCAATTGTGTTAACTGGTAAACCATGAGACCATTGAAGTGCCTTGCCTTTGAATGATGCTGCTAGAAGCCTTAATGTGACATTCTCTTGAGTCATGTGATGAACTCCACATAGTGAAGCCATATCCCTGATATGCTCTATTGGTGTAGTTTTCTTTTTGCCTATGAAAAAAGGAAAACTCTTTAGTGCTACAATTGGTATATCATTATGTTGAGCTAGATTCAATGGGTTTCTCCCATTGAATGGTATGAATGCATGGGCTCTAGCCATCAAAGCTGCTAGTATTCTAAAATGTGCAGCTTGTAAAACTGGTATAGGTGAAATAAATACTCGGTAGCTTGGTGAAGCTAAATGTGCACTTTGTTGCCTTATGAACAATCTCCCTCTCGTTCTTGATGTGTATACTATTGGTTTTGTTCTGAAGGTTGGAGAAACTGATAGGTTTCTTAAAGGCCTTTTAGGTATTCTTCTTGATGTCCTTCCTCTTCTTTTTGGTGAAGACAACTACAGATATTCAAACGAAGAAGAACTTCTTCTCATCTAAATATTTCTCATAGGCTGTTTGGTACTGATCTACTTTCATTCTAAAAAATGGAGTTGCTAGGTACTTGATGTTTTTATTCTAAAAAGATGGTATACTGTTGTACATACCAAAATAGCAGCTTGAATGGTTAAATTTTGTCCCACCAGGCATGCCAAAAACTGTTGTCAAATAGATTGCACCCGAATGCTTGAATGGTGAAATTCAGTAATATGTTGAAACATGGGAACTAATTCTAGGTTGTGGGTACCCTATAAGGAATTAGACCTCCAAATTCTAGGTTGTTTCCTATGTAATTTTTTGGTTAATAACTGAGTAACTTGCTAGAAAAGGGAGAAATACTTAATCTAAATACAAAAAAACTGTGAAATACTTAACTATGGTGATGCACCTAATTGGAAACTTAAGACAACAGATTAATTCACAACCGATTCTTCATGAGCCTATTTTCACAACTCAGATTGAACAACTCAACTGTGTAAATGATTCACAAAAAGGTTAGATAAATCATTCTTTATGAAGGAAAAATACTTCCACAACTTAAAGAAATGAATATATTATGAGCACAATTTATGACCTGCAACTAAGAACATCTTTTCTATGCACATGTATTCATGAATGTGATAGAAATTTAAAGGTTTTGATGTGAAACACATTAAAGTTTCATCCAAAACACTCATAAAACACAACACCTGAATCTAAGAAGGCTAATACCTAACCCACAATGATAACAAAAGGAAAAATCTGCAAATTATACACTAACATAACCTATAAACCTGCTACTGTATTAATCTCAAAAAAGATGAGTTAAAAATAATTCACTTTGCAGAATGCAAAGCATGAAAAATAAGAACTAGAGGAAAAATGAATAATTTTCCTCAATATATACAAGAGGCATGCACAAGCAACCAATAATAGAAGTGGAAAGAGAATTGAAGTAAAAATGATAACTCCAAAGCTGAAATCCGAGCAGAAGAGGAAACCTTGATGAAAATAGCTCAAAAATGGAGCAAACTACACTCTCTGCTTTGAAAATTCCACCACTTCATGTGCATGACTCAAAATATCTATAAAATGATGTGGAACTGAAGAAAGGGCCTCATCTGTATGATCCAAACAACTGAAAATGAGCTCCACTTGTGCATGATCAATTTTTTTTTTTTAATATTTTCGATATTCTCATTCTTCATGCAAGTCTAATTTAAGCACATTACATCAACTTGAAGTCATGCAGGACTTAAGAATTGACTTTAGTGTTTATTTTTGCATTTAAAAGAGTTTATTTAATTAAATGATTTATAAAATATCATTCAATCAAATAGACTTTACAATGTAAAATGCCAAAAATAAACACCGAGTTACTAATATTAAATTAGAACTCAACTCCTACTATAATCATGGTCTCCATATTTAGCAAAACACTTCACCACACTTAGCATATATTTATCTCTAATATATTGATCAGCCACTCCAAAGTCTATATTATTGATCACCATTGAGCCTTATTGAAAGGCCAACCACATCATTATTAGGTATTTCGATCCTTAAAATTCTTGACCATGACATGAAATGAAATGATTCTTATTTTAAAAATTTATTCAAAAACTCCCACTTCGAATTAGGGATCTCCATATCAGCTTTGAAATCCTAAAAACACAATCATTTCGCACTTTGACTATTCTTAGGAAGCTTCATGAAGAAGCTCTAGCCACCATGCCATGCTACTGCCATGATCAAATCTTGGGGTCAACCTATGTATCACCACCATTTCTACTTGTTCTGGTCGATCTTCTTGAACATCTTCTCAGGAAAAGGAAATGTAAGTTTTTTTAGTTGCCAATCTCGTGATTAGACTCCACTTTTTGATGTATTTGCAGGCTCTTTAGCCACACAACTATAACTACTTTTTCTGATGCATTCTTATTTTCTTCTCTGTCGATTGTTCCTTTTGGCTGCCATGAGTTAGCTCGATCCCATGACTAGAAGCTTCTATGAGGCTTGGCCATAGCTACTTGGTTTTCAACAAGTGAAATCATGGTGAGTTTTCCCGTATGATGTCTCAAATCTAGGTCGTGATCTCCATTTTTTCTTTGATATTTCCTGGCACGGGTTTATGCATTTACTGGTTATTTCTTTCTCTATCATTGGCACTTCAAGGGTATCTTGATTCTTTCATAATCTTATAATCTCTTGAATGCAAAAAAACTCGAAACTCCTTTCACTTGGTCTACTATTGGGCTCGACCCATGATCTTTGTTTAGAAGCTCTGTTAACATGCGTGGCCATGACATGGGATGTATTTGACTTTGGGTTTTTCTATTCTGAAAGGCCGTGGGTTTATCATTTCTTTGCATACTTTCTTCTCATTTTTCTTTGTTGCTATAGTAGGCTCTCTGAGAGTAAACTCCTTTGACTGGTGAAAGCTCAAAATGGGCTCAAAATATTGTAAGAAGGAATGAAAATTGTGATGTATTTTCAGTATTTCTTATGGCCGCCACATGTAGTCACTTCTTTGTATTTTTCATTGCTTGTTCTTCCTATACATAGCTATTTCTTGTACACTCTTCCTTTATAGGCTACGGCTATATCTGTATCTCTGCAATTTGATCTGCCATGATGAAAGCTTAGGTGTTGTGAATGTTTGGCTTTCTGGGTATATATACTGTATTTTCTAGCAAAACTTCACATGGGTATCATGCAAAAGAAGAAACTCTGCATTATTTTTATTGCTTGCCTGAAAAACTCAAATGGGTCTTTAGTTTTATTTTTTTTGTGAGCTAAAAGCTCCCTCCACTAGCCGTGGGTTTTGTATCCTTATGTGTTTTGGATATTACATTTTCTAGTAGTTCATCATGCTTGTGTAATAACTCAGATTCTAGCCACGAAAATAATAAAACTCAGAATTTTCCCTTGTATCTCCTGGGCTTGACCCATAGCAGTCTTTATGCATTTTATTTCTGAGTCATGGCACTGTATATTGAAATGCAATAAAGACAGATAGTCATATTATCTTTGTCCTACGGTTGTATGCCAAACAGGGGTTTGCTCAAAATTTTATGATGAAATCTCTCTCTTGCAAAGTTTTTTATCACATTGTTGCTCTTTAAGACATGGATTTTGGTTACTTATGACTCCTAAAGACATATGACTATCTTTTATGATTACTGCTAAGTTTACTTCCAGCTCAAGATGGAAATGAAAGCAACTTTTATATTGATAGTCATTGTTAGCCATGGTTGTTACTTCATATTTATATGACTCTTGGCTATTATAACTGATGAGAAGCTATACCTATTCATGGATAATTGCTCCTCCCATCCTTCTTGTAGACTGTTACATACTTTTGAAATTATGAAAACACCTCAATGCATGAGTACTATGTTTCTCTTCAATGTAAAGAGGCTCTATGCTTCATTTAGATGCAATGTGAAAAATGCAAAGAAGAGCTGAAACATTTAAATGTATTCTCAAAATTGATGAGCTCCTCACTCTATTTTTTTGAATCTTTTTGAAATAAGGCTGCTTATATTATTCTATTCTTTGTTTCAGCAACTCTTTTGATGACTGTTCTGACAATATAATGAACTCTCATATGTAACTAGAGAGCATGTCCTCCTTGATATGCCAAGCTCAACCCTTGTGGGAGCCTGTTTTACTCCACATATCTGATAAGATGATCATGAACATAATAAACCTGTTCTTGCATAGTGAACAAACGTGTTAGCAAAATAAAAGAAGCTAAAAGCTTTCCTTTTGAGTTTTATGCCTTTTTAATGAAATCATCTGATGGGTGCCTAATCAAATGTATGCTATATTTTTGTTGATAGCATAGGCATATGATAGGATTTGATTCTTATTGCTCTAACCATACTTCTATCATACTTGCAAGGGCACTGGAGCTTTGAGTTGGAGCTGGATCGATTTAGAGTCTCAACTGAAGACTTCAACTTGTCAACAATTCGTCATTCCTAGCAATGACAAATCACTTTCTACCCTATTCTTTCTTTATTCTCAGTTGTATAGTTTACTTTACTTCATGCACCTCTTATTTGATTATGAAAATCAAATTGAGTTACTCCCATGGTTTGTGTGGGATTCTTGTTTGTACATTATGAATAAAGAAGCAAACATTATGCAATCTTATAATATTATTCTGAAATGTTCTTGCATAATATCATTGAAATTCTTATTGTAATGAAACATCTCATAATAATGAGTAATTAGTGGTAAATTTTGAACATCTTGTGTACCTTTTTACTTGAATTTGCAATTCAGCTCTACTTGTTTGAGCTGGTAGTGAAAAATAGGTAACACTTACTTTCTCTTAGTAAGCTTAATGATGCTGGTGTGGAAGTTTCTTTCTTGAGTAAAGGATGTAAGATGGATAGAGGTGCTATGGTGCTTGCTAAGGGTGTATGTACTGGCATTCTTTACAAGTTGGTTGCACATCCTATTCAATGTAACAATGTCTCTGTGAAGTCAAGAAAAGTTTCCCATGAAGAGAAGGAGAAAGACAACTCTTCTGGGTGCAAATTCCTTGGAGGTGAAACTCCTAGCTGAGAAAACCATGTTGTGGCATCATAGACTCGGTCACATAGGTGAGAAAGGTTTAAAAACCTTGAAAAATAAAATAATTGTTGAAGGGCTTGGTGATTGTAACCTCAAGTTTGATTTTTGTGAACATTGCATAAATGGAAAGCAACATCGTGTTTCATTCTATTTGAGTCCACATAAATATTTTGGTGTACTAGATTATGTTCATTCTGATGTGTTTGGTCCAGTTAATGTTCCTTCGATATCGAAGTCTAGATATTATGTTTCTTTTATTGATGACTATTCGACAAGGGAATTTATATAATTTCTTAGGAGTAAATTAGAAGTATTCAGTCAATTTAAAGAATTTTAAACTTTGGTAGAGAATCAGACTGGAAAGAAAATTAAATGCTTGAGGACGGATAATGGTGGTCAATTTTGTTCTGTAGATTTCGAAAGGTACTGCAAAGACCATGGGATTAAAATGCATAAAACTACACCTTATACTCCACAACAAAATGGAGTTGCTAAAAGGTCGAACAAAACATTAATGGAGAGAGTGAGAAGTATGTTGAGCAATGCTGGTCTAGAGCAGAAGTTCTAGGCTGACGGTATGGCTACAACAAGTTACCTAGTAAATCATTCACCTTGTTCTACTCTTGTTGACATAACACCTTTGGAAGCGTGGTCTGGTAAGAATCCCTCTCTGAGACATATTCATGTCTTTGGCTGTGAGGCATATGCATATGTGCCAAATGAGAAAAGATCTAAGTTGGAGAACAATGCTGTTAAATGTATCTTCATCATCTATGGTGTCGGTGTGAAGGGATACAAGCTTTGGAATCCTAATACTAAGAAGGTAATGTACAATAGAAGTGTAATATTTCATGAGCTGAAACCTTCAGTAGCTGATCCATAGTTGGAGATAGATAAAAGAGAAAAGAAGGATGATGTAGTTGAAATTTATCAAACTCCAAAAAAAGAGGAACTACATTGTGTACCTAAAACTGAGGAGAGTTCAAGCAGCTCTGAGAGTTCTGAAGATGAAGAACCACAACCTCTGCCAGTAAGAAGGTCTACACGTGAAAAACAACAACCTGATAGGTATGGTTTCTCTATGTTAGATTCGAACTATGCCTATGCCTTGATTACTAGCACTGATGAGCCTAGGACTATAAAAGAGGCTATTAATATGTCTGATTAAAATTCCTGGTTGAAAGCCATGAATGAAGAAATGGAATCATTGTAGGAAAATGAAACCTGGGATTTGGTACCTTTGCCTAAAGGGTGAAAGCCTATTGATTGTAAATGGGTATTTAAGGAGAAGATTGGTCTAGATGGCAATATTGAAAAGTATAAAGCGAGGTTGGTTGCAAAGGGATTTTCCCAGATTGAGGGAATTGATTATGGAGAAATTTTTTCCCTTGTAGCAAAGTTGACATCTATCAAATTTCTTTTGTCATTGGCAGCAACATTTGACTTAGAGATCGAGCAGATGGATGTGAAGACAATTTTTCTCCATGGAGAGCTAGAAGAAGAGATTAATATGTCCTAGCCTAAGTACTTCATTGAAAAAGGTAAGGAAAGTCTGGTCTACAAATTAAAGAAATCTATGTATGGTTTGAAGCAGTCTCCTAGAATGTGGTACCATAATTTTGACACTTTTGTGTTGTCTATGGGATTTGTGAGATCAAAATCTGATCATTGTGTGTGTTATAAATCTGAAAATGATCATGTGCTTATTATTACCCTATATGTGGACGTTATGTTGTTCATAGGAAATATTAAGACTATGATTTATGATCTTAAATCTCAGATGTCTGCAAAGTTCGAAATGAAAGATCTAGGTGCAGCAAGGTATATTCTGGGGATGGAAATAACCAGGGATAGAATGAGTAGAAAGCTTTGGGTTAGCTAGAGTAAGTATGTTAACACTGTTCTGGAGAGATTTGGTATGAATGATTGCAAGTAGCTAGTTGTTCCAGTCTTGTAGGGAACGAAGCTATTTGTTGAAGATTGTCCAAAATCTACTACTGAGATGGAGGACATGACCAAGGTGCCTTATGCAAGTGTTTTTGGCAGTCTAATGTATGAAATGGTTTGTACAAGGCCAGAAATCTCCCAAACAATGGGAGTTCTGAGTCATTTTATGGAAAATGTAAGGACACATTAGGATACTGTGAAGAGAGTGTTTAAATATTTAAAGGGTACTTCAAAATATGCTCTATGCTACCATGGCAATTTGGTTGCATCACAGAGAACACTCAACATTCATGGATATGTGGATTCCAATTGGGAAGGGGACATTGATAGTAGAAGATCCACCAATGGATACACTATCATGTTAAATGGTGGTGCAATCAGTTGGATGATCAAGTGACAGGTTGTAGTTGCTTTGTCCACTATGGAGGTAGAATACATGGCAACAATACATGCCTGTAAAGAAGTTGTTTGGCTCATTCATTTGTGTTCTGATATTGGTTTTAATGCAAGAAAGATTACAGTTTTATGTGACAGTCAGAGTGCCATTTTTTTGGCAAATAATCCTACTTTCCATGCCACTACGAAACATATTGATGTGCAGTATCACTTTGTTCAAGATATGGTGGAGGATGGAAAGGTTTATTTAGAAAAGGTGGATACTCTAAAGAAATTTGTTCATGCATTGAAAAAGCTAGTGAGAATGGACAAGTTTAGATGGTGTGCAAGTTCGATGGGCCTTGGGGTCTATGATTTTCAATAAATTCGAAGTCTGGAGGAAGCCAGTAAGTCTTTATCAAGTGGGAGCTTGTTGGAAAATGTGCCTCAATTTACTGGCTTGGACCTCTATTAAAGGCTTGATGATTTTATGCCTTTATCACTACACTATGGAGTTCTCATGTGGTCATTTTGGTCTCTGGTTGCTAAGACTTTATCTAGTCAATGAGACTCCAATAGGTGTTATAGCGATGGGTCAATAGGCCTGGAGTTGGTTGAATATTATGTTGGTTTACCTCGGCTTCATCGACAAAATGTTTGCATATCGGTGGGAGACAACGCGTTGTCACACCAATGTGTTAGTGCAATTACCTCACCTTCATCATCGGGACAGACACTTATCGGTGGGAGGCAATGCAATGCATTGCTAATATGTCGACACCTACATCTATGGCTGCGATGTTTTTAATCTAATGGTGCTCATTCTATTCCACGCTCTTTTGAGGCAAGTATCAATAGGACTTTGTGAGTCGAGCGGAATTTCCTGAGCAGTTAACGTGTGGCAATTTGATCAATGGTGATCACTTGTCCCGTACCTCATGTGGTGGGTCTCGAGTTATTACTGCAAGGTGTTGCTAGCTTCAGACACGTGTCAATTTTTTAGAGAAAGTTATTAGAATATTGTGGATGCGGTTTTAGATTCCCTGAAAAAGAACTAGCAGTGTACATGTGTCATGGTGGGACCTGGCTATGATGACGATCAGGTGATCAGACAGTTATCACCATATCGCGGTGGTTGTTAGGCCATACCGTGGTAGCTTGGTAGGAGTTTCTCAAGGCATAATTGATCACTTCGATAGTCAAAGCGATGGAAAAATGGCGTGATGACATGTGGCATGATCTCATTTGTTGATTTTACATCGTGTTGTAAATCAACTATCATTGGTCGAATGTTTAAATCTGTGAAAGCGATATGTGCATTAACTGCAAAGTTCGATTTGACGGTTGATAGAATCCGATTATGGAAAACATAAGTAATTGTTGGGTGGCCCGATGCATGATTGCAGGGCAATTGGTCAGGGATCAGTTTTGTGTGTCAGATAGAGGTGTATAATTAAGACACCCGGTTGGTTGGTAAGGAATGAATGCGATGTAAGACTTGTAACAATCGGATACATAGGCATAGAGACTAAGTTGATTATCAGTGTGATTCATTGTATTTTGTAATAGCATTGCATCAATGAAGTGGTCAACTGAATACTGTTGAGAGCTAATATCTTCAAGTAAAGTCTGTAACTTTGTATGTAAACTATTTTTACTGTAATACAAAGTGATTTAGCTTGGTGTGGTTGGTTTTTGTCCCGTAAGGATTTTCCCACATAAATCTGGTGTTATCTTTGTGATTGTTATTTTCTATTACTTTTGTTATCTTGTATGTGTTCATCTTTAGTGTTTTAAAGTTTTAAAACTGGTCTTTGCACCTCTCCTCTATGGTTTTAGCATTAGGAAAGTGTTTTCGCACTGTTTCTTTTCCTTTCAGATAAGTCTAAATATGCGACCAATATCCATCCTCTTTCAAAGGATTTTTCATATCTGTATGAGGATAATACATCAATGTTTGAGCTACTAGATATGGCTAGAAATGGGACCACTTGCAATTTCAAACTAGCCAAGTGGGTGTTGAAATAATTCAATAAAGTGAATATTAAGATTAGGATTCTGAAGGAGAATTCTAATTGTCTTAAAGGTGTTGCCTCAAACTTGCTCATTGAAAGAATAGTTGATCTGGAAAGCTCTTTTTCAGATTTGTAATCTAAATGTGAGAGTTGCATTCAAGAAATGGATGCTTGGAAATGGTCATTTGAATGTTGAAATTTCATAGGATGCTATTGCAACACATAGACATTCGTGTGGTGCACTAGTGTCTAGACACATCACACTACAAAACAATGAGAATGGGAAAAGCATGAAGTTTAACACAAAGCTAACGCACGAAGGTAGCTGCTGAAAAAGGGTTTTTGAGCATCTTGAGAGAGAAAAAGGCTTATGCAAGGGCTAAAATGATCCTACACAGGTTCTAAGGGAGTGGACACTAAAGTGGATACAATAATGTATGTGAAATTGCAAGGGGTGCAATTTTATGACATTACACCACCATTCTAGATCTTCCATTAAGGTTAATATCCAATTGGGTGCTTGAGATCAATTTTAGTCCTTCCCCTTGTGATGTGGAAGAAGTGTGATTTAGACCCTAGATCCCTTTTTCCCACATCATAGTTCCTTAGTGTTTTTTTAACAAATGGGTGTCATAATGTGGAGGTTCATTTCATAAGTTTCTATTTTGGGACTATGTTGTGGCATGAGGGCATCGACCACATTGGTGATAAAGGCCTTAAGGCCTTGAAAACTAAAATCTTGGTAGAGGGGTTATTTTTTGATAATATAAGCTACATTTATAGGGTGTAGTACCCTTAACACAAAAATCCCAAAGGCCTAGAGTTCAAATCAAAAAGACAAAATTAACCAATAACAACATAAAGTCCAAACATAAAGATAATATAATGACAAAAAATAGCCCACCCAAAAACAAACATGACACCCCCCATCACCTAGCAATACCCTCACATTCCTCCATGAGGAATTTCCGCACATCTTCCCCATCTATACTATTGTTGGGACTAGGATCAACAATATTCTTATTAACCTCATCCTTTAGCACCACTAAAAGAGTGACAACCAAGTGATGAATGACTTGGATTGTGAACTAGGTCAGTCTCGTAAGTCTCCTTTCTAGTTTGTCGACATGAGAAATCAAGCTATTGGGATATTCTTCCTTTACTACTTCCAAAATGTCGGTATCCTCCACCTAAGCCCAACGATTGAAGGAATCTGGTGTGGACTCCTCCAAAATTATTTGATTCAACTCAAGGAAAAGACTAGGTCCTTTCGTCTATTCCTTGGTTTTCTCGACTATGTCATGTTTGCTATCATTGTGACCTTTTTCCTGCTTTGAGCTGCTAGAGATATCATCCACTAGGACCTATAACTTATGTTTATCCAACCTATTGGACCTTCGAATGCTAGTCTATTCCACCCCTATATCAACACTCATGGCCACCACAGTATCCTCTTCAGAGTCTTTGGATGCAAATTCATCCTCATCATTATCAGTGGGAGGTTCCTCAACATGAAAGGTGATTCCCTTTTTTACTTATTTTGGTTCCAACTTAGCTTTAATGAGAATTTCCCCCCTTTCCTGGTGCGAGTATTCTTTAGTTTATAGAGGCCAATAGCATCCTTTGATTAGGCCAGACCCTCACCACCCTTCTTTTTAGCTGGAGGCTTGTGTTTGGAATCCTCGAGAGGTTGGTTAGCGGAGGGAGGGAGCTTCCTTTTAGCATCAATAAAGATAGTTGGGGAGGTTTTTGAAGGACATGGATCATAAGGCTCAAGTTCCTCAATTCTAATAGAAAAAATGGGTTTCAGAGAGCATAGAGCAAGGTGAAAATGATAGAGGTAGAGGATAAGCCCTTGATGCAGGGGTAGAGGGGGTGGTTTATTAGGGTTCTTAGCTGCAAGCTCTATGGTTTCCTTAACCGATATTTCAAAGTACATAAATAGGAAGAAAGTAAAACTAATAAGCATCCTATGATAGAGGTGATTCAGTAGTGGTAAATGATAGAAATAAAAGAATTTAAACCGACCTTCTAATGTGATATATTTCATTAGAATGAGGTACACCTAATCCTATAGTGTAGGAAGCTTTCTTTGATTGAAACCTGTATGGAATTTCATAGGCTTTTTGTTCTCCTTGAAGAAAGTTTGTGGGCTCTCCATGTCTTGCACCTTCATGTGTTTTTTAATCTTCAATCCCACACAGGAAAGACTCATAGCTTTGGCGATAACCTCTTCATTAATCTCAAAGGAAATACCACCCATTGTGACCCTCTTGTCACACTAGTGAGAAAACTGAGTTGAAAGTTTCTCATTATGCCCTCTTAAACTCTCCATTAAAGGCATAATACCACCTTCAACGCAAATATTCCAAACAAGAGTGTCCTAAAAAGATTCCTCACAAGAACCTAGTTTAGTTCACACTCGATCACCCTGCATAATCACACATAAAGAATGTTGAACAGTCACAAGGAAAGTGAATATGGGTTTTTTGAAAATGCAGAAGGGAAATCTACACAAAAAACTTATCAAAGGGATAAATGTAGTAAAAAAACTACATATCTTTCCTAATTAAGTTGATAAGATTTTCCTATATACCAATAGGCATTTCCAAGAGGCTTAGGGTTATGAAGCCATTGCAATAATTGATGAAGTACATAAAGATAGGGTGAAAGGCCATCATGACATGGGAAGCATTAAATATCGGCCCATAATTAAGAAAAGGTTTGAGAAATATTTTAGCCACCCACATGTTCAAAATTAAAAATCTCTTATTATTGGGAGAAGCCTCGTACAAATGATGAGACAACACATAAAAACCTTGGGGAATCCAGTTGGCTAGAACAAACAACCCCAGCCACATCCTAGTCACTCACACATACCCATCCATCTCATCAAACATTTTCCATGTCAATACCTAAACCAAGAGTGAAAAGATAAGTGGTCCAGTCTATGAAGGATAATTTAGTCTTCATTATAAACAATAATTTTATTTTTCTCCTCAAGGATAAATCCTTAGACATTCAAGGGGAGGGCTGCCATGTTCCTCCAACATTTTGATGATTCTCAGGAAGAACAAAAATTGGCCAAGGAGTCAACCAATTTATTGCCTTCACGAAAGGTGTGGGTTAATTTCATCCTTTCAATTTTTTTGAGAAAGAATTGTATATCAAACAAAATATCGCTCATGTTCCACCCCTAGCAATAATAGTTGTTGATGGAATCAATTATAGCTTTGGAGTCACCCTCAATGTGTAGATTCTTTATTCCAAGAGTAACAAAAATTGACTCCACTTAGAAGATCTCTTGCCTTTGTTGTCATAGAGGTTTGTATCCCTATGCCACTAGCAAACCCAACCACCATTATGCCATTTTGATCTATGATGATGCTCCTGATTCTATCCAAGCTAGGATGGCCTTTCACAACACCATCAAAATTAAATTTGTGCCAACCATTAAGATGGGGTTTCCAAATAGTGTTAAGCCTAGCCAAGGCTTTTGAGTTGTCAAAGGAGTTGAGATCCAAATTGAAGTTCCAGGATTTGGCCATAGTGATATCCAAGATAGAGGGAGGTTTGTCTAGAGGTTTCCAAACATACAAGGAAACATTATAAGTAATAAGTCTAAGGCCACTACTAAAGACCTCCTTTGGGATTTTTTCCACATTCCTAAATATCCTACTATTCCTTTCTTTCCATAGACACCAACATATAATGGGAGGGGCCTATCACCAAATTTATTTAGGCAGAGGGTTTTGATAGGAACATATCTAGTTATCAATAAATCTCTTAAGATCACCATTCATGGTCCAATGGATACCCAACCTTTGAAAGGCCAACTTCCAAACTTTATTAGTAAACAGATAATGGAGTAACAAGTGGGGAATAGACTTCTCAACATTTTTATATAGCATACATTTCTTAGGGATTTTAAATCCCCTTTTTCTTAGGTTGTCCTGTGTGAGGATCCTTTTATGAATCATCATCCACCAAAAAAAAATTGGTGTGAGTTTCCTATTCCAAACATGTTTCCAAAAATTATTTTGAGTTCCTTGTAGAGACAACAAACTGCAAGCAAACTTAACAAAGAGATTACCCTTTCTTTCCCTAGTCTAGTATAATTCATCCTCTTGGGTTGAAATGGGTATTCTAGTTAGAGAGAGTTTCCTAAATATTTTTAGCTTGAAGCCTTAACTCCAGGGAGTGAGAGCGAAATTTTCTAACATCTTCCACTTCATGGAACCATGCAGCCCACACAAGTAGTTGTTGAATTTCACAAGACAATTGAGAAGGGGGGGTGAATCAGCTGTATCTAATTACATTCACTTATGATCTTAATCAATCTCACATTCACTTTAATCTATTATTAAGTATTAACATGAAATGCAGATAATAGAAAGTAAATACCAGAGACACCATATTTACATGGAAAACCCTATAAGGAAAAAACCACAGTAAGGATTAACTCACAATATAATAGTAATGCAAAAGACTCATTATCTAGATATAAGGCTCACTACCTACATATAGGACTCATTGTCTAGAAGGAGGCTCACTACCTACAAACAAAGAAATAAAATAGAAAATCCACCACAATAGGTTCCACACATTCAAATCCTTAATCAAAGAATTGAAGACACCATCAACTCAATGCTTTAAGGAGTCAAGTACATTAAAGTATTTCTGCCTTGATTCACTTTCACACGCTCTTCTTTTTGCACTTGTTTCACACTTGTTACAATTCACTTCTCAATTCACAACATCTTGACTTGTATTTATACAATCTTTGATCTTAGAAACTTTCTCCAAGGCCAGCTACACATTCTTCATTTTACAAATTCAAACTAGGTCAGTGACTCAAAATTACCATGGTGGATAAGAATGAGAGTGGAACTATAGTGACCCTCTTAATGACATATTTATTTAGTTGTTTTGAGATGTTGATAGTCATTAGATGCTTTTGAGACTATGTTACTCTGATGTATTATGTCTTGGATTACATGATCAGTTGTGAAACTCAGTTGATGATACATTTTACCTTATGATGTGATGTTTACTTTTGCAAGATGACATAATTAGGATGACATATGAGGTTTTGTAATGTTTATGATGGTACTATGATGTGAAGTATTTTAGATGCTATTTCTTACATCAGTTTGGTGAAGGAGACAATTTACCAGTACTCGTCTGTGAATGCCCTACTATGCTATGATTATTCTTCATGATATATTTCATGTTATATATGTTCTTTCAGTTGACCATGCAGTGTGATGCAACTTTCAGGTACAAGCATCGACTCCACCTACATCATTAGGTCTGAGCGTGCCATGACCCAATGGAATCGTTGAAGGGAGATAGACTTGTCCTCTGTCATGAACCATCATTCTAAAAATAACAAGTATCAGTTTGTCACCCTTATGTTTTGTTGGCATTCGTTCGTTGTAATTCTCATTGGTCATCACATGTTGTCTTGTTTTATAATGTTTGTTTAGATTATTTAATGATTAAATTAGTGGTAATATTGATTAATAATTAATTGTAATATTTTAAATTTATAAGCTTATTTCAGAAAATTGTGCAATTAAATGTGAAATATTAAAATATATAGTTTGCGAGAGGTTAATTAGTTGTAATTAATTTGTTTGTGGAAGTTTGATATTTTTGAAAATTAAGACAAACAGACGTCTTTTAATTGCAAAATATCTTTTCTTGTTGATTATGTCTGAAAGTGGAACTGGTTGTTTTAATTGCATGCAAACAAAGAGTAAACTGGCAAATTGCATGATAATCGAAATTGAATGATATAATATGGGAAAAGATTGTTTCTTATTCCTCAGGGATTTTTGTGTGAAAAGTTGAAAATTGGGAAAAAGAGGTTCTCGGGAAGTTTTGGCTCTGATTCTGTTTCCATCTTTCTGAAAATTGGATTTTTTTTGGGAAAAATCTTTGGTTGGGGATTGTTGAACTCTTCATCAAAATTATTGAGTGGGTCAAACGGGATTGCCATGTTCTTTACTTTTCAATCTGCATTTTTTTAATGAGTTTGAATGCTGATTGTTTTTGAAGAAAATTAACTTGATCTATGAAATTTGTTAGATCTTCATGAACCTGTAGAGATCAAGATGAATTAGTTCTTAAGATTGTTTAAAATAGGATTTTGAATTAGTATGAAAGTCAAAGAAACAAAATTTGATCCACAATAGAATGCTTCAACATACATAAGTCTTTTGACTGTAGATTCAGAATATTATAAAGCGTCTCAATTTAAAAAGAGGTCTTTTTGGAATCATAGAAATTTCTGGAAAGTTTTTACACCCGTAGATCAATCACTAAATTGATGCAGAACAGAGCATGCAAAACTGCAAAATATGCAAATAGATAGTAACTATACTTAGTCCTTTGATTCTGAAAGGTAGCAGATTAAGATAGCACGGTTATATTTAACAACTAGCTTGTAAGTTATCTCTATGGGGTGAAAAATTCTTTTGTTATCTTATTCATGGGGTTATATAAGCTCTTTATTTTGAACTACAAACCGTCGCCCCCTTTCCTTTTATAGTGAACCTCCAGTCTGGTATTGTACATGGCTAGTTTTTATGATTATTTCATTTAGCATCACCTATATTGTCTTCTAAATGAAAACACATTTCTAGCCATGTGTTGTTGTATGGTTAACCCTGCATATGGTTAACAATTTGCATGTGGAATTTAATCGCTGCACTACTAATGCCCTTGTGATCGATGCTAGAGGGGTAATTGTCATGCATCAAAAATGTTAATCAATCCCTCCGTTATCCTATTTATGTTCCAAGGCAACGAATCATACCATGGGTTCGACCAATCTTGTTTTGGTTATCCTTTTTAGATTTAATTTACCTCCTTGACGCCTTACACAACTTGTCACAGCAGCAACACTTGAGCATGGTAGGGTGTATACATGTAAATGGAGCTGATACTCCTATCTCGAGCCATGTATGGTCTTGATTGCCAAGTAAATCCCTCTATCTAGTTCGAGAAAGACTGGTGTGATTTCTTCGCTGCCTTCTTGGTATTTGATTCCGGTTATTTTTGCTTTGTCCCTTAAGAATCTCCCTTGCATGAGACTTTCATTTCATTGCCTTAGGCTTTAACGACTGCATGAGATTTTCACTGACGGATTCACGACTTACAATTTCTCTTCTCTCCTTAGGTTGAGTCGGCGTTGTAGCCATGTTTTGGAGAGGAGTGTCGCTTGTCTTCTACTTGTTTAGACTGGTGCATACCTGGTGGTAGGCGTATGATTTTAGTGTAATGTTCCTGATAGTTGTATCTCTCCCTTTTCGCTAGAAATACCTGGCCATGTGATCTTTAAGAGACTTACTCTATATATGAGTACCGTCACCCGGGATTTCTTGTTATTTAAGAAAGAGTATTATTGTTCTTCTGTTGTTTATATAAACCTTTTTGTATTGCATGCTTATGCATGCAGCAGATGATTTCATTATTGTATTGTTGTAAACCTTTATCGTTTGGTATTCTTATTTGGCTGTCTCATTAGAGTTTCCAGTGCTTAATTTCCTCTTTTGTGCCCGCGTTTAGACTTCAACTGAGTGTGTTTCCTCTTTCATGCAACCTCTTGTATGTTGGTGGTTCATATAGAAGTCTAATCAATTAACCGTTGGCATCTCCACTCTTTTACCTTGGCACGTGGTCTCCAGTTAAGTCTCCACCATTCGTTTGAACTTTGGTCTCGTCAAGTTCATGCTTTCAGTTCAGTCTTTTATGATTGTTAATGTCTTCTATTACGTGGGATCGAGCGAATTAATTGTCTTCAACCATTAGTCTTTTGTAATAGTTGAGAATTTTGTTAGGCTCTGTTAAGGCAAGTGGCTAAGCTCTTTTGTCTTGATTCGCATGCTTCGGGGTCGATAATCATGCTATCCTCTTGTCACTATTCCTAACTGGGATGCAGGCACTGTCCGCGACTAATAGAATTCATTTTAAATTGTGTTTTGGTTGTCTTTAATTCGTAGACCACTTGGGTTTAACTATCTCTTAATACGAGAATATAATAGGCAGTGGTACTTATGAAATGCATGAGCTATGTTTTACATTTATGTAGGTTAAAGTTATGGTTATTGTCCTTTTTTAAAATCTAGTTATTAAAATCATTTCGCAATTGTAGTTCTATTATTAGATCATCTTGTGGCTATCTAAATCGGCCTCTCATGTTTTATTGGTTGTGAATAGATCAATGTAGGTTGTCAAACTTACTTCTTTGCATATGGATTCATGCTTTATTTATATAAGTCATTATCACCATGCCTTTTAATGCGGCAATGAGTATGAAGATTTAGTTGCATATAGTCTTCTATACTTAAGGAAATATAATTATTAAAATGATTTGACTTATTTGTTTGTTTATTTTTCAACGGTCATTTAATCTTGAATGTTTATTGTGTAATTTCTCTTATTGGGATATATAGATAGGACATTTAGTTAAGGTAATGTGCTAATTGTTTAGGGATTTTATCTTTTATTTTGGTATAGAGAGATGTTTTATTTCTTTGAAAGTTTTATGAAAATGGAAAAAGGATTTGCATTAATTGGGTTTTTCTATTCTTGCTTGGAAATTTATAAAGGTTATGGCTTGCACATTGATTAATATCTATGTAATACATGAATACACTATACTTGATGCATAAGAATTATGTTTATAAGTTATATGTTGTGTAGACTTGTTTATTCTTTAAGTATATTGCTTTAACTTTAGAATGAAAGGGGATTTTGGTTCATGATTTCTTATTTTGGGTAGTGAACCTTAGAAGTCTTCTTGAGGCTAGGATGAAGATTTGCAATGTAATGTGTTGAATTCTTGTTTATTTTTTTTCTCTCATAGTGACCTGATTTTTGGACTTAGTCATGTGTGGTGTGTTATCTCATTGAAGGTATTTGTTGTAATATGGTATCATCATATTTTGATATATATGTTCATGGTTTTTATGATGTACATCTTGGCTATCCTTTGTACCATGATATTGAGTAATGTGTATTTATGGAGTAACTTCTGTTAGGGGCCGAACCCGGAGGTGTTTGCATGGGTAACCTATTGAAAGTTGGTAATTATGTGGAAACTTTAACTAATGTTTTGAGAGTATGTCATGTGTGTCGACCATGTATTGTGATGCTCTCCTTGTTGTATGTTACTTGAGGACCTGTTCTATCTCCTAGCATGGGGGGTGGGCTTTCAAGTTCCACGTGGTTGGGAGGAACGTGCCATTTCTTCCATTGGGTCCCCTACAGGTGTTTTGGTTCAAGACATTCTCGTTTTAACAGGATCCTAATTGAACATCATTCACAACGTTTGGTACATTGGATAAGCTCGTGGACTTGGTCAAAAACTACTCTTGATCTTATTATGTTGAACATTCTCATGATGGTACATGAGGTTTTATTATATTGTTACTTATGGTGTATTGAGATTTTTCATAATCTCATTTATTGTAAACAATCTTGTAATCTAACTATTGATGTAATAAATCTTTATATGATTATTCTCTTGGCTTGATATATATTTAGTTCTTGTTGTGTTGTGTTTATTGCTTTACTTGAGTAACATTTTTGTGGAACCCTAGAACGTTCATGTTAGGTAGTTAATCACATATTATTATTTTTTTAAAAAATTCAGAAGTTTAGTGTTACTGACGTAACATTTCTTGGGTTCTACGGTGGGGCATTACATCTTGGTATCAGAGCCCCAGGTTCATACACTAGGTACTTGGGGTATGTTGAGTTCACTATGTTATCCTTGTGAATCTATTAGTGGAATTGTTAAGTGATCACGTGTTCACGACTTTTACCTTAGCATGATGTACTCTATGCAAAAGAGTAGTGTGAAGGAACCCGATATGAGTTTACGGATGGAAGTTATGATACGTATTCCATGGTTATTGAAAATTGATGTTCCTATGGAATTTTGTATGTAGTTGTACCCCTGTAAATGTAACAAACTAGTAATTGTATCTTGTTTGAGTGTTGTGAAAACCCATACTTGCTTTGTGTGTCCATGTGATGGTAATACTTGGTAACCATCCATGGGGAAAAGTTACACTTTGGTGTGGGATTTACCATACCATTGTGTGTATTTCCATGTTTGTTACCTGATTGATGGCCAACCCATGCATCATTGAAACTTATATACAAGAGTAACCAAAAGTAGTTCTTTTTCTTTTGGTTCTCTAGATCCTAAATCTGTGAAGGGATAGTAGTAGCCACAAGTTCCTTGGGTGGAGTGTGTAGCGTACGCATATTGTGGTGCAAAGCGTCTCAGCTCAACCAATCCCAGGGAAATGTACCCACTACTTTCCCTTATGTTGGATCAGGATACTTGATCCATAAGTGTTTACCTAATCCCCACATATTTGAGCACAACAACATAGGTATGTTAGTTATGCCTAGACGTCCGTAGAGGCGTTGATCTAGCATTGATGAGTTAACGTCATTTGTATGAGAGGTGAAGTTCGGTAGCCCCATAGTAATATTATCGTATTGTATTATATATTTTTTGTATCTGCACATACTCTGACATGATGTGATAGATACGATGCCATACCACACTAATGTTCCGACATAGTGTTGGTGATGATGCTTTGATATACTGTAATTGCAAATATTCTGATATTATGCAGTACGATACCACACCCCACTCATGTTTCAACATAGTGATGGTGATGATGTCCTGTTACACGATGCCACATTCCTGGACACATGAAGGCACATTATGAGATTGTCTTTGTTAGCCTACTTGTGCGATGAGCGTTATGGGGCCTCGAACACTTGTAGAGGGATCCTCATGGTTGCCTTGATCATGTTGGTCGAGTAGCATATGGGTAGATCCTAGCCACGTATACCTCTAGCTACAACAAATTCATGTGTGTGCCTTCTCCATGAGGTATCGTGTGTGGAGTGTGATTTGCGCATGCCTATTTCCATGGATCCTCAGACACACTGCCACTTGGCATGCGACCAGTATGTGACTTCTTCGGTTGGCGTATGACCAGGTAGAGTGATGATGTTTCGATAATTCATGGATACACTCTAGTTTGTGTGGATGGCATGCTCATTCTGCAACACATGAGGGCTATTATTATTCTAGTTGGATGTTGTTTCCTCTTTCATCATTTGGTGGCTAGTATCTAGTCACATAGTGTTGTATAGTGCACTTTAAAGATTGTGAACTTCTTTTTGGTTATTGATGATTTTTTTCAATTGATTGTGAGGGCCGACACTTTGTTTATATTGGATTGTGAAGGTTTAGCCATGACTTGTGATCTTATTTTCTTATAACCCTAGAGGTTATATATTTGAGTTAGTGTTGAGATTGTGCACATTTATTGCCTTATTGTTGAGATTGAACTTTAAATTTTCTCTTCTTATGAACTTGGTGGCTAAGTTTGTTATCTTTGTTGTTTTCAATGTCGGCTATGTGTCGTATTGTGATTCCTCTCCAAGGACATATGAGGCGGACTTGGTGAGTGTGTATGAGGAAGTTGACACAAGAAATGTTGAGGATGGGGGTATGTGAGGCTGTTATGCAGCTAGAACCCACTACTCACCTATGTGTGATGACTATCTCTTGGAGGCTAATCACCTTATACAACAAGAGACAAGTCATTATGGAATTGTTTGGATGGTCTTACTTTATGTACGACCTAACACCATCAAGCCACTGATTTGATGTTTGATCTATATGAGATGATTATTTTCTCTTAGTTCATGGATACTTCTATCATGGATGGTATGTTGTTTTACGGTGTCCAGATGGACCCTTCTATGGCCTTATGTTGTGATTTACGATGCTATGTGTTGGTGTGTATGTGTATATGCATGATTAATCATGGGTATGGAATTTTATTCTTGAGTCTCTGTAAGTTAATTTCGCCTTTTGGTTGTGACTCCTTTCTTGGATGGTGTTTATAGGATGCCTAGAAGAGGTGGTCTTGGCGTCAATCATCAAAACCCTACTTTTCTGAGTTCCTATGAGAATGATCATGAGGATCAATTGGGTCCACTATTACATTCTACGCTTAGGGAGATTCTTACCCGGCTTGGCTCTAGACAGGATGGTGGACTTCAAGCATTTAGGGAAAGGGAAAGGATCCCTAGGAGAAATATTTTTGCGTTAGCAGGACTTATGCTGGACATTTTGAGAGCACATTCTCCACCCACCTATCATTCTTATGGAGGTTTGGGGTCTGAGAATTGGATGATCAGTGTTCCTTTTGATGGTGTTTACCCTGTAGACTTCGGGTTCTAAGGTGATCATTTTACGCATAGGAGGATTCAGAGTTGGATACAAGCACAACTCCATTGTCCTAGCCAGTTAGCTCAGAGCACACAAATTGCAACAGGTAGAAGTACATGATGTTACAATTGTGGCCAGCGGGGCCACTTGGTGAGACAGTGTTCTCAGAGGAACACACCTAGAACCAATCGAAGATCAGAATTTATAGAGCTAACAGGTAATTTTCTAGAGAGGACTCTTGGAATGAGTGCAACGGTTGATCATCATCGAATCCAGCATCAAGTTACAGATGGAGAAATTGCTGGAAGTGGGCAGGCAGCTGATTCGGGAGCTCATTAAAATCTTGTGGTAGAGGAGGCTATGGAGGTGCCTTCAATGTTGTTTACTCTGCTTTGATTCTAGTTATGTTATGATATATGTTTTGGAGACTTGGATGGTAGTTACTTCACCATGTTGATTATTTGGATTGACAGTTTATTTGGCCTAGAGCATTATGACTCTAGTTGTTGTTGTTTTTATATTAGTGTATGGAGTGGTTCAGTTTTGGAACCATTGTTTATATGTGATGGTGTGGAGTTTGCACTAGGGGTATTTGCATGCTTCCAAGAGTAAGCCTTACCCTAGGGGGGAGGATGTAGTGACCCTCCTGATGATGTATTTATTTAGTTGTTTTGAGATGTTGATAGCCATTATATGTTTTTGAGACTATGTTACTCTGATGTATTATGTCTTGGATTACATGATCAGTTGTGAAACTCAGTTGATGATACACTTTACCTTATGATGTAATGTTTACTTTTGCAAGATGACATATGAGGTTTTGTAATGTTTATGATGGTACTATGATGTGAAGGATTTTAGATGTTATTTCTTACATCAGTTCGGTGAAGGAGATAGTTTACCAGTACTCATCCGTGAGTGCCCTACTATGCTATGATTCTTCTTCAGGATATATTTCATGTTATATATGTTGTTTCAGCTAACCATGCAATGTGATGCAGCTTTTAGGTACAACCATCGACTCCACCTGCTTCATCAGGTTTGAGCATGCCATGACCCAATGGAATCATTGAAGGGAGATAGACTTGTCCTCTGTCATGAACCATCATTCTAAAAAGAACGAGTATCAGTTTGTCACCCTTATGTTTTGTTGGCGTTCGTTCATCATAATTCTTGTTGGTCGTCACATGTTGTCTTGTTTTATAATTTTTGTTTAGATTATTTAATGATTAAATTAGTGGTAATATTGATTAATGATTAATTGTAATGTTTTAAATTTATAGGCTTATTTCAGAATATTGTGGAATTAAATGTGAAATATTAAAATATATAGTTTGTGAAAGGTTAATTAGTTGTAATTAATCTGTTTGTGCAAGTTTGATATTTTCTAAAATTAAGACAATCAGTTGTGTTTTAATTGCAAAATATATTTTCTTGTTGATTATGTCTGAAAGTGGAACTGGTTGTTTTAATTTTATGCAAAAAAAGAGAAGAATGGTGAATTGCATGATAATCAAAATTGAATTATATAAGATGGGAAAAGATTGTTTCTGTATTCCTCGGGGATTTTGTGTGAAAAGTTGAAAATTGGGAAAAAAAGATTCTCGGAAAGTTTTGGCTCTGATTTTGTTTCCATCTTTCTGAAAAGTGGATTTTTTTGGGAAAAGCTTTGGTTAGGGATTTTTGAACTCTTAATCAAAATTCTTGAGAGGGTCAAATGGGATTGTCAGGTTCTTTACTTTTCAATCTGCATTTTGTTAATGAGTTTGAATGTTGATTGGCTTTGAAGAAAATTATCTTGATCTATGAAATTTGTTAGATCTTCTTGAACCTGTAGAGACCAAGATGAATTAGTTCTTAAGACTGTTTAAAATAGGATATTTAATTACTATGAAAGTCAAAGAAAAAAAATTTGATCCACAACAGAATGCTACGACATACATAAGTCTTTTGACTGTAGATTCAGAACATTATAAAGCATCTCAATTTAAAAAGAGTTCTTTTTGGAATCATAGGAACTTCTGGAAATTTTTTACACCCGCAGATCAATCATTAAATTGATGCAGAATAGAGTATGCAAAACTAAAGAATATGCAAATAGATAGTAACTATACTTAGTCCTTTGATTCTGAAAGGTAGCAGATTAAGATAACGTGGTTATATTTAACAACTAGCTTGTAAGTTATCTCTATGGGGTGCAAAATTCTTTTGTTATCTTATTCGTGGGGTTATATAAGCTCTTTAGTTTGAACTACAAACCATCACCCCCTTATATAAGTCATTATCACCATGCCTTTTAATGCGGTTATGAGCATGAAGATTTAGTTGCATATAGTCTTCTATACTTCAGGAAATATAATTATTAAAATGATTTGACTTATTTGTTTGTTTAGTTTTCAATGGTCATTTAATCTTGAATGGTTATTATGTAATTTCTATTATTGGGATATATAGATCGGACATTTAGTTAAGGTAATGTGCTAATTGTTTAGAAATTTTATCTTTTATTTTGGTATAGAGAGATGTTTTATTTCTTTGAAAATTTTATGAAAATGGAAAAAGGATTTGCATTAATTGGGTTTTTCTATTCTTGCTTGGAAATTTATAAAGGTTATGGCTTGCACATTGATTAATATCTATGTAATACATGAATACACTATACTTGATGTATAGGAATTATGTTTATAAGTTGTATGTTGTGTAGACTTGTTTATTCTTTAAGTATATTGGTTTAACTTTAGAATGAAAGGGGATTTTGGTTCATGATTTCTTGTTTTGGGTAGTGAACCTTAGAAGTCTTCCTGAGGCTAGGATGAAGATTTGCAATGTAATGTGTTGGATGCTTGTTATTGTTTTTCTCTCGTAGTGACCTGATTTTTGGACTTATTCATGTGTGGTGTGTTATCTCATTGAAGGTATTCGTTGTAATATGGTATCGTCATATTTTGATATATATGTTCATGGTTTGTATGATGTACATCTTGGCTATCCTTTGTACCATGCTATTGAGTAATGTATATTTGTGGATTAACTTCTGTTAGGGGTCGAACCTGAAGGTGGTTGCATGGGTAACCTATTGAAAGTTGGTAATTATGTGGAAAATTTAACTAATGTTTTGAGAGTATGTCATGTGTTGTTATTGTGATGTCATGTGTGTTGACCATGTATTGTGTGATTCTCTCCTTGTTGTCTGTTATGGCTTGAGGACATGTTCTATCTCCTAGCATGGGGGGTGGGACTTCGAATTCCATGCGGTTGGGAGGACCATGCCATTTCTTCCATTGGGTCCCCTGCAAGTGTTTTGGTTCAAGACATGCTCCTTTTAACAGGATCCTGATTGAACATCATTCACAGCATTTGGTACATTGGATAAGCTCATGGATTTGGTTGACAACTACTCTTGATCTTATTCTATTTTAACATTCTCATGATGTTACATGAGGTTTTATTATATTGTTACTTATGGTGTATCAAGATTTGTCATAATCTCGTTTATTGTAAACGATCTTGTAATCTAACTATTGATGTAATAAATCTTTATATGATTATTCTCTTGGCTTGATATATATTTAGTTCTTGTTGTGTTGTGTTTATTGATTTACTTGAGTAGCATTGTTGTGGAACCCTAGAATGTTCATGTTAGGTAGTTAATCACATGTTATTATTTTAAAAAAAAACATTCAGAAGTTTAGTGTTACTGACATAACGTTTCCTAGGTTTCACGGCAGGGCATTACAGCTTGGTATCAGAGCCCCAGGTTCATACACTGGGTACTTGGGGTATGTTGAGTTCACTATGTTATCCTTGTGAATCTATTAGTGGAATTGTTAAGTGATCACGTGTTCATGGCTTTTACCTTAGCATGATGTACTCTGTGGAAAAGAGTAGCGTGAAGGAACCTAATATGAGTTTACAGATGGAAGTTATGATACATATTCCATGGTTATGGAAAATTAATGTTCCTATGGAATTATGTATGTAGTTGTACCCCTGTAAATGTAAGAAACCAATAATTGTATCTTGTTTGAGTGTTGTGAAAACCCGTACTTGCTTTGTGTGTCCATGTGATGGTAATACTTGGTAACCATCCATGGGGAAAAGTTACACTTTGGTGTGGGATTTACCATACCATTGTGTGTATTTGCATGTTTGTTACCTAATTGAGGGCCAACCCATGCGTGGTTGAAACTTATATACAAGAGTAAACAAAAGTTGTTCTTTTTCTTTTGGTTCTCTAGATCCTCAATCCGTGAAGGGATAGTTGTAGCCACAAGTTCCTTGGGTGGAGTGTGTAGCGTATGAATATTGTGGCACAGAGCATCTCAGCTCAACCAATCCTGAGGAAATGTACCCACTAGTTTCCCTTATGTTGGATCAGAATACTTGATCCATAAGTGTTTACCTAATCCCCACATATTTGAGCACAATAGCATAGGTATGTTAGTTATACCTAGACGTTCATAGAGGCGTTGATCTGGCATTGTTGATTTAACCTCATATGTATGAGAGGTGAAGTTTGGTAGCCCCATAGTAATATTACCGTATTGTATTATATATTTTGTGTATCTGCAAATGCTCTGACATGATGTGATAGATACGATGCCATACCACATTGATGTTCTGACATAGTGTTGGTGATGATGCTTTGATATACTATACTTGCACATATTCTGATATGATGCAGTATGATACCACACCCCACTCATGTTCTGACATAGTGATGGTGATGATGTCGTGTTACATGATGCCACGTGCCTGGACACGTGAAGGGGCATCATGAGATTGTCTTTGTTAGCCTACTTGTGCCATGAGCGTTATGGGGCTCAAACACTTGTAGAAGGATCCTCATGGTTGCCTTGATCATGTTGGTCAATTAGCATATGGGTAGATCCTAGCCATGTATACCTCTGGCTACAGCGAGTTCCTATGTGTGTCTTCTCAATGAGGTATCGTGTGTGGAGTTTGATTTGTGCGTGCCTATTTTCGTGGACCCTCAGACACATTGCCACTTGGCATGTGACCAGTACGTGACTTCTCCGACTGGTGTATGATCAGGTAGAGTGACAACGCTTTGATAAGTCAGGGATACACTTTGGGTCATGTGCATGGTGTGCTCATTATGCATCACATGAGGGCTATTATTATTCTAGTCAGACGTTGTTTCCTCTTTCCTTGTTTGGTGGCTAGTATCTAGTCACATAGTGTTGTATAGTGCAATTTAAAGATTGTGAACTTCTTTTTTGTTATTGATGATTTTTTTCAATTGATTGTGAGGGCTGACACTTTGTTTATATTGGATTGTGAAGGTTTAGCCATGACTTGTGATCTTATTTCTTTACAACCCTAGAGGTTATATATTTGAGTTAGTGTTGAGATTGTGCACATTTATTGCCTTATTGTTGAGATTGAACTTTAAATTTTCTCTTCTTATGAAATTGGTGGCTAAGCTTGTTATCTTTGTTGTTTTCAATGTTGTCTATGTGTCGTATTGTGATTCCTCTCCAAGGACGTATGAGGCAGACTTGGTGAGTGTGTATGAGGAAGTAGACGTAGGAAATGTTGAGGATGGGGCTATGTGAGGCTGTTATGTAGATAGAACCCACTACTCACCTATGTGTGATGACTATCTCTTGGAGACTAATCACCTTATACAACAAGAGACAAGTCATTGTGGACTTGTTTGGATGGTCTCACTTTATGTATGACCTAACACCATCAAGCCACTGATTTGATGTTTGATCTATATGAGATGATTATTTTCTCTTAGTTCATGGATACTTCTATCATGGATGGTATGTTGTTTTTCGGTGTCCAAATGGACCCTTCTATGGCCTTATGTTGTGATTTATGATTCTATGTGCTGGTGTTTATGTGTATATGCATGATTAATCATGGGTATGGTGTTTTATTTATGAGTCTCTATAAGTTAATTTTTCCTTTTGATTGTGACTCCTTTCTTGGATGGTGTTTATAGGATGCCTAGAAGAGGTGGTCATGGCATCAATCATCGGAACCCTACTTTTTTGAGTTCCCATGAGAATGATCATGAGGATCACCTGGGTGCACTATTAGGTTCTATGCTTGGGAAGATTCTTACCCGACTTGGCTCTAGACAGGATGGTGGACGTCAGGCATTTAGGGAAAGGGAAAGGATTCCTAGGAGAAATATTTCTGCATTAGCAAGACTTATGTTGGACATTTTGAGAGCACATTGTCTGCCCACCTACCGTTCTTATGGAGGTTTGGGGTCTTAGAATTCGATGATCGGTGTTCCTTTTGATGTTGGTTACCCCATAGTATTCAGGTTCTCAGGTGATCATGTTACGCATAGGAGGATTCAGAGTTGGAGACAAGCACAACTCCATCGTCCCAACCATTTAGCTCAAAGCAGATAGATTACAATAGGTAGAAGTATAGGATGTTACAATTGCGGCCAGCAGGGCCACTTGGTGAGACAGTGTTCTCAGAGGAACACACCTAGAACCAAGCAAAGATCGGCAGTTACAGAGCTAACATGTAATGTTTTAGAGAGGACTCATGGAATGAGTGCAATGATTGATCATCGTCGAACAAAGCATCAAGTTACAAATGGGGAAATTGCTAGAAGTGGACAGGCAGCTGATTCAGAAGCTCATTAAAATCTTGCGGTACAGGAGGCTGTGGAGGTGCCTTCAATGTTGTTTCCTTTGCTTTCATTCTAGTTATGTTAGGATATGTGTTTTCGAGACTTGGATGGTAGTTGCTTCACCATGTTGATTGTTTGGATTGATAGTTTATTTGGCCTAGAGCATTATGACTCTAGTTGTTGTTGTTCTTATATTAGTGTATGGAGTGGTTCAGTTTTGGAACCATTGTTTATATGTGACGGTGTGGAGTTTGCACTAGGGGTATTTACAGGCTTCCAGGAGTAAGCCTTACCATAGGGGAGGAGGATGTAGTGACCCTCCTGATGACGTATTTATTTAGTTGTTTTGAGATGTTTATATTCATTAGATGTTTTTGAGACTATGTTACTCTGATGTATTATGTCTTGGATTACATGATCAATTGTGAAACTTAGTTGATGATACACTTTACCTTATGATGTGATGTTTACTTTTGCAAGATGACATAATTAGGATGACATATGAGGTTCTGTAATTTTTATGATGGTACGATGATGTGAAGGATTTTAGATGCTATTTCTTATGTCAGTTCGGTGAAGGAGACAGTTTACCAATACTCGTCTGTGAGTGCCCTGCTACGTTGTGATTCTTCTTCACGATATATTTCATTTTATATATGTTGTTTTAGATGACCATGCAGTGTGATGCAACTTTCAGGTACAAGCATCGACTCCACCTGCTTCGTCAGGTCTTAGCATGCCATGACCCAATGGAATCGTTGAAGGGAGATAGACTTGTCCTCTGTCATGAACCATCATTCCGAAAAGAACAAGTATCAGTTTGTCACCCTTATGTTTTGTTGGAGTTCGTTTGTCGTAATTATCATTGGTCATCACATGTTGTCTTGTTTTATAATGTTTGTTTAGATTATTTAATGATTAAATTAGTGGTAATATTGATTAATGATTAATTGTAATGTTTTAAATTTATAAGCTTATTTCAGAATATTGTGGAATTAAATGTGAAATATTAAAATATATAGTTTGCGAAAGGTTAATTAGTTGTAATTAATCTATTTGTGCAAGTTTGATATTTTTAAAAATTAAGACAATCAATTGTGTTTTAATTGCAAAATATCTTTTCTTGATGATTATGTCTGAAAGTGGAACTGGTTGTTTTACTTGCATGCAAACAAAGAGTAAAATGGCGAATTGCATGATAATCAAAATTGAATGATATAAGATGGGAAATGATTGTTTATGTATTCCTTGGGGATTTTTGTGTGAAAAGTTGAAAATTGGGAAAAAGAGGTTCTCGGAAAGTTTTCGTGCTGATTTTGTTTCCATCTTTCTGAAAAGTGGATTTTTTTTGGGAAAAAACTTTGGTTGGGGATTGCTGAACTCTTCATCAAAATTGTTGAGTGGGTCAAACGGGATTGTCAGGTTCTTTATTTTCAATCTTCATTTTGTTAATGAGTTTGAATGTTGATTGTTTTTGAAGAAAATTATCTTGATCTATGAAATTTGTTAGATCTTCATGAACCTGTAGAGAGCAAGATGAATTAGTTCTTAAGATTGTTTAAAACGGGATTTTGAATTAGTATGAAAGTCAAAGAAACAAAATTTGATCCACAATAGAATGCTACGACATACATAAGTCTTTTGACTGTAGATTCAGAACATTATAAAGCGTCTCAATTTAAAAAGAGGTCTTTTTGGAATCATAGAAACTTCTGGAAAAATTTTACACCCACAGATCAATCACTAAATCAATGCAGAATAGAGCATGCAAAACTACAGAATATGCAAATGGATAGTAACTATACTTAGTCCTTTGATTCTGAAAGGTAGCAGATTAAGATAGCATGGTTATATTTAACAACTAGCTTGTAATTTATCTCTGTGGGGTGCAAAATTCTTTTGATATCTTATTCGTGGGGTTATATAAGCTCTTTAGTTTGAACTACAAACCATCACCCCCTTTCCTTTTATAGTGAACCTCCAGTCTGGTATTGTGCATGCCTATTTTTATGATTATTTCATTTAGCATCACCTATATTCTCTTCTAAATGAAAACACATTTCTAGCCATGTGTTGTTGTATGGTTAACCTTGCATATGGTTAACAATTTGCATGTGGAATTTAATCGTTGCACTACTAATTCCCTTGTGATCGATGCTAGAGGGGTAATTGTCCTGCATCAAGAATGTTAATCGATCCCTTTGCTATCCTATTTATGTTCCAAGGCAACGAATCATACCATGGGTTCGGCCAATCTTGTTTTGGTTATCCTTTTTAGATTTAATTGACCTCCTTGATGCCTTATGCAACCTGTCACAATGGCAACACTTGAACATGGTATGGTGTATAGATGTAAATGGAGCTGATACTCTTGTCTCGAGCCATGTATGGTCTTGATTTTCGAGTAGATCCCTCTATCTAGTTCGAGCAAGACTAGTGTGATTTCTTCGCTGCCTTCTTGGTATTTTATTCCGGTTCTTTTTGCTCTGTCCCTTAAGAATCTCCCTTGCATGAGACTTTCATTTCATTGAATTAGGCTTTAACGACTGCATGAGATTTTTATTGATGGATTCACGACTTACAGTTGCTCTTCTCTCCTTAGGTTGAGTGGGCATTGTAGCCATGTTTTGGAGAGTATTGCTTGTCTTTTGCTTGTTTAGACTAGTGCAAACCTGGTGGTAGGCGTATGATTTTAGTGTAATGTTCCTGTTGGTTGTATCTCTCCCTTTTTTCTGGAAATACATGGCCATGAGATCTTTAAGAGACTTACTCAATATATGAGTACTGTCACCTGGGATTTCTTGTGATTAAAGAAAGAGTATTATGGTTCTTCTGTTGTTTATATAAAGCTTTTTGTATTGCATGCTTATGCATGCAGGAGATGATTTCATTATTGTATTGTTGTAAACCTTTATCATTTGGTATTCTTGTTTGGCTGTCTCATTAGAGTTTCCAGTGCTTAATTACCTCTTTTGGGCCCGCGTTTAGACTTCACCTAAGTGTGTTTTCTCTTTCATGTAACCTCTTGTATGCCGGTGGTTCATGGAGAAATCTGATCATTTAACCACTGCCATCTCCACTCTTTTACCTTGGCACGTGATCTCCGGTTAAGTCTCCACCATTCGTTTGAACTTTGGTCTTGTCAAGTTTAATTTCAATTCACCCTTGTATGATTTTTAATGTCTCCTATTACGTGGGATGGAGCGAATTAATTGTCTTCAAACATTAGTCTTTTTTAATAGTTGAGAATTTTGTTAGGCTCCGTTAAGGCGAGTGGCTAAGCTCTTTTGTCTTCATTTGCATGCTTGGGGGTCGATAACATGCTATCCTCTTGTCACTGTCCATGACTAATAGAATTCATGTTAAACTGTGTTTTGGCTGTCTTTAATTCACAGACCACTTGGGTTTAACTATCTCTTAATATGAGAATAAATAGGCAGTGGTACTTATGAAATGCATGAGCTATGTTTTACATTTATGTAGGTTAAATTTATGGTTATCGTCCTTTTTATAATCTAGTTATTAAAATCATTTCGCAATTGTAGTTCTATTATTAGATCATCTTGTGGTTGTCTAAATCGGTCTCTCATGTTGTATTGGCTGTGAATAGATTGATGTAGGTTGTCGAACTTATTTCTTTGCATATGGAGTCGTGCTTTATTTATGTAAGTCATTATCAGCATGCCTTTTAATGCGGTTGTGAGCATGAATATTTAGTTGCATATAGTCTTCTATACTTCGGGAAATATAATTATTAAAATGATTTGACTTATTTGTTTGTTTAGTTTTCAATGGTCATTTAATCTTGAATTTTTATTGTGTAATTTATCTTATTGGGATATATCGATAGGACATTTAGTTAAGGTAATGTGCTAATTGTTTAGTGATTTTATCTTTTATTTTGGTATAGAGAGATGTTTTATTTCTTTGAAAGTTTTATGAAAATGGAAAAGGATTTGCATTAATTGGGTTTTTCTATTCTTGCTTGGAAATTTATAAAGGTTATGGCTTTCACATTGATTAATATCTATGTAATACATGAATACATTATACTTGATGCATAGGAATTGTGTTTATAAGTTGTCTGTTGTGTAGACTTGTTTATTCTTTAAGTATATTGGTTTAACTTTAGAATGAAAGGGGATTTGGGTTCATGATTTATTGTTTTGGGTAGTGAACCTTAGAAGTCTTCCTGAGGCTAGGATGAAGATTTGCAATGTAATGTGTTGGATTCTTGGTTATTGTTTTTCTCTCGTAGTGACTTGATTTTTGGACTTAGTCATGTGTGGTGTATTATCTCATTGAAGGTATTCGTTGTAATATGGTATCGTCATATTTTGATATATATGTTCATGGTTTGTATGATGTACATCTTGGCTATCCTTTGTACCATGATATTGAGTAATGTATATTTGTGGAGTAACTTCCATTAGGGGCCAAACCCAAAGGTGGTTTCATGGGTAACCTATTGAAAGTTGGTAATTATGTGGAAACTTTAACTAATGTTTTGAGAGTATGTCATGTGTTGTTATTATGATGGCATGTGTGTCGACCATGTATTATGTGATGATCTCCTCTTTGTTTTTTATGGCTTGAGGACCTGTTCTATCTCCTAGCATGGGGGGTGGGCTTTTGAGTTCCACGTGGTTGGGAGCAATGTGCCATTTCTTCCATTGGGTCCCCTACAAGTGTTTTTGTTCAAGACATGCTCGTTTTAATAGGATCCTAATTGAACATCGTTCACAGTATTTGGTTCATTGGATAAGCTCATGGACTTGATCGACAACTACTCTTGATCTTATTATGTTTGAACATTCTCATGATGTTACATGAGGTTCTATTATATTGTTACTTATGGTGTATCGAGATTTATCATAATCTCATTTATTGTAAACGATCTTGTATTCTAACTATTGATGTAATAAATCTTTATATGATTATTCTCTTGGCTTGATATATATTTAGTTCTTATTGTGTTGTGTTTATTGATTTACTTGTGTAGCATTGTTGTGGAACCCTAGAACGTTCATGTTAGGTAGTTAATCACATGTTATTATTTTAAAAAATATATATTCAGAAGTTTAGTGTTACTGACGTAACATTTCTTGGGTTCCATGGTGGGACATTACAGGAACAAATACATACTTAACCAAGACCTAAACATCATCTTGGATCAATTACATGCTTCCTTAATTGATGCTTATCCTTCATGTAACGTGTAGACACCAAGTCGTCCAAACCTAATGAAAATACCAATGAACTTTGAAGTATGCACATTCACAACAATATGATAACATGTGGATCACATAGAAAACTTCACTACATACACTAGAATACCTCTTAAGATCTTTCATAAACATCTACAAAAATTGCAACAATCTTCATATACATAAATCTTTCCATGAGTCCAATCGGGTTGTGCAAACACACATAGTAACTCTGGAACAAACCTTTTGGAGTACCAAACCATGAGAAATTTTTCCAAAACATAGCTAAAATCATTATTAAACTTCTTCCAGATCCACAAGATATGAGACAAACCATCAAAGGATTGTAGAGCAAAAACATTTCTCCTAGTCCATTGACAAACAACTCTACCAGAATAGTTCATAAATCGGTGAACACAACTTCTACAGATCCACACAAGCATAGGATCAAAACAGAATAAATGTAGATCACATTATCATAGCACATTCAAAACACACACAACTTTGTCTTCATTGTTTATTAATTTTCTCAAAAACACTTGATAACTCATCATATATGCACACCTGCAACACCATAAAGATATCTCCATGTACTCACAATATCTCTATAGTATCTCAACCATACATGTACCACCTACAATCACATGATTCCTTTCTCTGCAACATCCTAAATTGTGTTGACATCAATGACAACACCACCATACTCATTAATACTTGCAACAATCTCCCCCTTTGTCATTGATAGCAACACATGATGTGAAAAATCATCAAATATAGTATACACACTCTCCTAATTCTACTTCTTCTTTTTTCCAAATTAGACAGCCTACACAACATTTTTGCACTCACTTCTCCTTGCAAAGATTCTCTCTCCCTTTCAACTTTTTCAGATATAGATAGGATTTTTCACATGATTCTCTCTCCCCTTTTGACATCAATGGAAAAATTAAAAAATCATGATTCTTCAACCATAAAAATTTTGATCACTCCCCCTTAGGAGTGCACCCATATCTCATACTACAACAGTGACACTTTCTACTCCCCCTAAGGAGTAGACCCCAATTATTAGTCCAGATAGATGATGAATTTATAGATCCACTAGATTGATTCACCTCCATGTGCACCTAGTTCAAAGAATGAGGGGTAGTAACCCCCAACTTCTCTCTGAGATACTCAAAAGTATCCATAGGAAGAGCCTTAGTACATATATCTGCAATTTGATCCTTTGTAGACACATATTCAAGCCTGACTTCATTCTCCAGCACCTCAAAGTACTTAACAGAAGGAATTTTGTCAGTCCATAATTCATAATGAGTCTTTGTGTTGTTACCTCTAATCTAAACTCTGTTAAGAATATAAAAAATAGTGTGGATTGCTTCTCTCCAGTATACATCAAGTAAATTTTCCTCTTTCATCATAGTCCTTGCAGCCTCTTGAACAGTTTTATTCTTCCTCTCTACAACTCCATTTTGCTAAGGAGTTCTAAGAGCAGAAAAATATCTCTTTATGCCATGCTCTTCACAAAATATATTAAAATCATTGGATGTAAATTCTCCACCTCTGTCATACCTTAAACATTTGATTCTTAGGTTCACTTCATTTTCTACCCTTGCCTTGAACACTTTGAATCTATCTAGAGCTTGAGCTTTCTCCCATAGAAAACTAACTAATGTCATTCTAGAATAATCATGAATCAAAAGCATAAAACACCTATCACCATTAAGACGTCCTATTCTTGTGGGACCACAGAGGTCTGTATGAATCAATTTCAGCATTTTGGTAGATGATTCTTCTTTTCCTTTAAAATTGCATCTTGTTTATTTTCCCAATTGACAACTTCTACAAATAGTATTGGTAGGCTTTGTGATTTTAGGAAGATCCCTAACAACTTCTCTTGAACTAATCTTGATCATATTGTCAAAATTTACATGTCCCATCCTCTGGTGCCACAACCAACTTTCATTAACTTGAGACACAAAACACTGAACATCAACACTCTTAAGCTGATAAATATTTCCATATGTTCTTCTTGCTACAGCTACCACAGTTTTGAATCCTTTTTTGATTTCACATGTATCATCTTGGAAAACAAGTTTAAATCCTTTGCTACACATTTTTCCAACACTCAAAAGATTATTCCTTAATCCCTTAACATAATAGACATCACCGGTATGGTGTTTTCCATCAAAACTAATTGTTCCTTTTCCAACAATCTTTGCACCAGAATCATCTCCAAACATGACTAATCCTCCATCATAATTTTCAAGTTTAGTGAACTTACTTTTTTCTCTAGTCATATGATTCAGACATCCAATTTCAATTACCCAATAGTCTTCATCTTGTCTAGCATGAAATGCAGTAACTAGAATAGCTTCCATCTCATCCTTCTTGTTTTCTGGACCACATTCCCTTGCACATTATCCATGGGTAGTAGACACAGATTTATTCTACAAGGCTATAAATAAGAATTCATCTTTATCATCCTCAAAGTCAGACTCATTATTGGAGATTCCGACATCTTCTCTAACATAATACATATTCTTGAACTTTTTGTCCTTTTTGTCTTTATTATCTATGTTCTTCTTGTATATGACTCTATTTGGACATCTTGAAGCATAGTGACCAATATTTCCACAACTGAAACATTTAAAAGGTAACATATCTTTGTACTTATCGGTACCTTTCTTCAACTTCCTTGTAAAGTTTGCTTCCAATTCCTTTGAACCTTCACTATCCGAATCATCTTTTGTTTTAGTTGCTTTGAAGGTTGTTTTTTTTTTCTCCTTTTCTTTTCCAAAATTTCTCATATCAAATGCAGTCAAGGTTCCAAATAGCTATTATTTAGTGAATTTCTTTGGATCATATATTTCCTCAATAGCTGAGACCTTGTCACTATAGTTCTTTAGTAGAGTCATCAAGATCTTCTTTATTACATCTTCATTCTGTCAGAGTAACACCTTGATGTTTGACTTCATATTTTACAATATTAACCCTTTGAAAGTAGCTTGTAATGTCTTCTCCTTCATCCATTTTCAAGCTCTCATATCTGTGCTTTTCTGTTAGCTTCTTTGATAATTTGACTCTATCATTTCCTTCATAGATATCTTTCAATTTTTCCCATACTTCATAAGAAGTGTCTAATGAAATAACTTTTGTCTGCTCAATCTTAGATAAAGCACTCTAGATTACATACCTTTCTTTTTCATTTTCCTCATAGGAAGAAATTGCATCTGCAGAAGAAGGACCACTTGTGAACTCAACATATTTTGTCTCAATAGCTTTCCAAGTCATGAAACCAAGAGAGATCAAGTAACCTCTCATCTGCACTTTCCAGTCACTATAGTCATTTCCATCAAACATGGGGATTGACAACTTGTGCACCATCAGATCTACCTCAAGCACTTAAGCTCTTTTTTGAGGAACCAAAGCTTTGATACCAATTGTTGAATTTCACAAGGCAACTAAGAGGGGGGCTGAATTAGTTGTATCTAATTACATTCATTTCTAATCTTAATCAATCCCACATTCACTTTAATATATTATTAAGTATAAACATGAAATGTAGATAACAAAAAGAAAATACTAGAGACACTAGATTTACGTGGAAAACCCTATAATGGAAAAACAATGGTGAGGATTAACTCATAATATAATAGTAATGCAAAACTGGATATAAAGGGTCACTACCAAAGGGCTCATCACCCAAAAAGGACTCGTTGTCTAGATACAAGGCTCATTGCCTACAGATAGGTTTCACTATCTAGAGGGAGGCTCACTTCCTACAAGCAAACAAAGAAAATAGAAAATCCACCACAATAGGTTCCACACATTCATAGCCTTAATCAATAAATTACATAAACCATCAGCTCACTACTTTTAGGAGTCAAGCACATTAAAGTACTGTTGCCTTGATTCACTTTCGCACACTCTACTTTTTGCACTTGTTTCACACTTGTCACAATTCACTTCTCAATTCATAACATCTTGACTTGTATTTATGCCATCTTCGATCTTATAAACTCTCCAAGGTCAGCTACACATTCTTCATTTTATGAATTCAAACTAGGTTAGTGACTCAACATTTCAATGGTGGATAAGAATGAGAGTGGACCAAATTCATACTTAACTAGCACCCAAACAAAATATTGGATCAATAACACACTCCCTTAATTGAAGCTTATCCTTCATGTAACGTGTAGACACCAGGTTGGCCAAACCTAATTAAAACACCAATTAAATTTAAAGTATGTGCATTCACAACAAGATGATAACATGTGGATCACATAACATGCTTCACTTCATACAATGGAATACCTCTTAGATGCCTTCAAAAACATCCATAGCAACTGCAACAATCTTCATATATAGAACTCTTTCCATCAGTCTAAATAGACTATGCAAACACACATAGTAACTCTAGAACAAGCCTTCCAGAGTACCAGACCATGAGCACTTTTTCTAGAACATAGATAACATCATTATTAACGTGCTTCCAAATCTGCAAGATCTAAGACAAACCATAAGAGGACTGCAAAGCAGAAACATTTCTCCCAGTCCACAGACAAACAACTCTACGAGAATAGTTCACAAACCGGTGAACATAACTTTCACTCCTCATCAAACTAGAAGCCATAACTCAGGATATATCAACCAAGGATTCCCATAAACAACACTATAGATCCACCCAAGAATAGGTACAACACAAAATAAATGCAGAGCACATTACTGGAGCACATTCAGAACACACACATAACTTTGTCTTCACTGTTTATTAATTTTCTCAAAATCACTTGATAACTCATCATATCTGCACACCTACAACACCATAAAGATAGCTCCATGTACTCACAACATCTCTATAGTATCTCAACCATACATGTACCACCTAAAATAACATGATTCCTTTCTTTGCAACATCTTGAACTATGTTGACATCAATGACAACATTAATGACAACACCACCATACTCATTCATACTTGCAACAATAGTCTCTCACATTTTTTCCAAAAAAAATCAAGCCAGGTCCCATTAAATTCCTAAAGTTAGATTGATTAAGGGGCATTTCAAGTATCCAAGGGTCCTTGTAGAACTTAATTTTGTTTTCATCACTGAGTTTCCATCTCAACCCAAAGTATAAATTTTTTATCTTGCATATGTTTTTCCAAATTAAGGAGCCACTAGGATGGTCTTTTAAGAGACATTTGATCAGGGGGTGTTGTTGAGATCTTTGTAGTCAGAAACATGTACCAATCCTTCCTATTCCTCAGTAGATCCCAGCCAACCTTCACAAGAAGGGCTTTATTAGAAGGTTTTATTTTTCTTATACCAAGACCACCACTAGATTTAGGAAGACAAATAGTGTCCCAACTTAGCAGAGCCAATTTCTTCTTTTCCTTAGTACTAGACCAAAGAAAATTCCTTTGTATTCTTTCAAATTTCTCAACAATATATCTAGGGATTTTTAAAATGGAAATAAATTACACTAGGATCCCTTGAAGAGTAGCAACCGAGAGTTGCAGTTTACCAGCATGGCTAAGGATAGAGTCTCTCCATCCAACCAATTTCCTTTGTGTTCTTTTAAGCACTAAGTTCCAGCAACTAGGGGTGACTTTCTTGATAGTGAGAGGAAGGCCAAGGTACATAGAAGGAAGGGAAGCACTCTTATAGCCTAGCACACTAGTCACTCTGTCTTGAAGGGCTTGTGTATTGTTGAAGAAGTAGATCATGCTCTTATTATAGTCTATGCATTGACTCAGGCTAGAGGAATAATTGTTTAGATAATTATTCCATTTTCTAGCTTCCACCACCAAAGCTTTCCCAAAGAATATGGTATCATCCACAAATTTTTGAATAGCTGAGGGTTCCAAGGAAGTTCCAGGTTTTACTCCTTTAATAGAACCATCCATTATCATTTTTGAAAATTTTGGCAAGACATCAACAACCATAATAAAGAGGTAGGGGGAGAGGGGATATCCCTATCTAATCCCTTTACCAGTGTTGAAGAAACCATGAGGAACCCCATTAACCAGAACAAAGTACTTGACCATAGAAATGCATTTAGAAATGAGATTCACAACACTCTGATTGAAGCCAAACCTAGATAACACTTTAAGAAGAAAACTCCATAGAACTTTTCCATAAGCTTTGGAAATGTCAAGTTTGAAATCCATACCAGCACTATTACATCTATCCATTGAGTGAAGTATTTCATGTGTGGAAATGGCAGCATCCATAATGCGACGACTTGGGAAAAAACCTTTTTGGCACAGGCTATTCATTTTTTTAGGAAACGTTTCAAGCAGTTGAGTAGGATTTTAGAGAAATTATAAATGGTGTTACACAAGTTGATGGGCCTAAAGTCATCCATGGTTAGGGGGTTTTAGAGAAATTATAAATGGTGTTACACAAGCTGATGGGCCTAAAGTCCTCCATGGTTAGGGGGTCTTCATTTTTGGGAATAAGGGCCAAAAAGGTGTGGTTTAGTTATTTTTGGAGTTTTCTTAACCTAAAAATGTCTTTGGTAACAAGGAATAATTCCTCTCCCACAATCTCCCAATACTCTTGAAAGAAAGCTAGAGGAAATCCATCTGGTCTAGGGGCCTTGAAAGTACCTATGCTAAAATATTCCAATCTGAATTCATTAGAAGTGATAGCCTTGAGAATAGAAACATTATTCAAGTTGGTTAAGTAGGGGGATGGAGTATAGTAATTTGTCATTAGAAACAAAGTTAGGAACCACAATAGGCTTAGAAAAGGTTTGTTGAAAATATCCAGAGCTAATTGACTAATTTGAGTAGGAGTAGTGGCTTCCACTCCCAAATCATCCTTCAACTTATTTTTTTGGTTCCTTTTCTTGTGTTTGAGAGAAGAGATGTGAATGAAGAGTTATGGTCTCCTTCTTTCAACCATTTAATTCTAGACTTTTGTTTCTAGAATACTTCTTTTTTCAAAATTTTGTCCCATTTATATGATAACCCTTCTCCTCTTGGTAGGTTTGTTCACTAACATCCCCATTTTATATTTTTGTTTGTTCCTCTTTAATATTAACAAATAGGTCTCTTTTCTAGTGGAAGACATCCCCAAAAACCCACGTGTTCCTGCCTTTAACCATATTCTTGATAAACTTGAGTTTTTGAAAAAATCTAAACATTGGAGATCCATGAAAGGGGATATTCCACCAGCCAATAATTTTATTTCTAAAGTCTAGGTGAGAGCTCCACATGATTTCATAATGGAAGGGAAAGGGACCAACAAAAAAATGTTCATTCAAGATGAGCAGTAGAGGGTTATGGTAAGAAAGAGACTAGGAGAGAGCCTGCAAATTGGAGCTAAGGAGAGTGACCTAGTTAGGGGAGAACGGGAAATGGTCAAGCCTAAATTGAATAAGGTTATTTACCAATCTCATGTTGTTCCAAGCATAGTTTTGGCCTTGTAATTCCATATCCATAAGTCGATTATTACTTAATAGATCTGCCAAGTCAACCATACTATTAGAATAATCTATAAGACCCCCACACTTTTCAGAGGGGTATAAATGAGAGTTAAATTCTCCCACAAGCAGCCAACGAGCCTCTTTATTATTCAAGATACAATCTATAATTTCAATCCAAATGGTTTTCCTAGCATTCCTCACATTAGGGGCCTAAATATTGGTTAGAATCCAATTAGACCCGGCATGGGTAAACTGAAATCCTAAGCTTTTCTTGGTTTGGAAATGTTTGTAACCACTTAGTCTATTCAGATTCCATATAACAGTAAGACCTCTTGAGGCCCCATTAGCATCACAAAAATAAAAGTGAACACTAGGCCAAATATTCTTAGCAATGAGTTCAAAGCTTGTTTTTTTCATTTTCACTTCTTGTAGTAAAAGTAGATCAAGCTTGTGCTCCCAAACATATTTTTTTGGGGCAACTATTTATGAGGCTATTGAGTCCTCTAGTATTCCTGGAAATAATTTTCATTTTGAAATCTTCTTGGAGGACACTTCCAACTTCCTATGTTTTCCAATAACTATCTCCTTGGTCATTTCTTTGTTTCTAGTTTGCCTTTGATTGGCTTTTCCAGGTTTGGTTTTAACACCAACATCTACCTTTCTTTGTTTTCCCTTCTTCTTTGGGGTTAACCATCCATTCTCTTTATTGGTTTGGCTATCCATCTAAGATTCAAAAACTATGTTTGTCACATGGGTTTCAAAGGCTTCTCCATCCATCACAACTTTAGGTATTTCACCTTCTTCTAGATCTCTAGTTAGTTCATGGGTAACTAGGAGGTTAGGAAAGTCTAAGGTTTTTCAGCCTCCTTGCCAACTATGGCAACTGGGTCACATGGAAGGATTTTTAAGGGATTCCTAGTCAACAGAGGTTTACTATAATGTTTTTTGGGGGAGATCAAAATGAGGTTTGTGACAAGGTCCTCAAAAGGTACAAATTTGGCTAAGCAATCAAGAATATTTAAAATATTAGATTTGAAAGGATTGTTGGCTATGATTTCATCCATGGGGGAATCCTCCTTAATTGGTTTTTGAAGGATAATCATAGAGGACTTGCAATCAGAGATGAGGTGCCCTGGTTTGGAACATTTTTGGTAATAAACAACAAAATTTTCATAGAAAACTTGTTGGTTCCATGAACCAAACTTAGAACTCAGAGTCCTTGAGTTAGGTAGAGTCTTATTAATATCGATATTAACACAAAAGTGTGAAAATACTAACCTGGACCTCATTTTTGTGATAATGTTGGATGTAATGAAATGACCCATCAAATCACCAATACTTTGAAAAATTGACTCGCCCCAGTATTCCAACTGGAGACCCGACAGTTGAACCCAAACAGGAGCAGATTTGTTAAGGTCAACAACAGGATTGAAGTCAGGTTTCTATCAATAGAGAGACAAGTTATGCTTCCCGTAAACCCAAGAACCCAAAGATATAACATAGAGTAAATATTTAGGAGTATTAACCTTAAAGAGAAAAAATCCTCTAGCCATAGTGTAAACTTGAACACTACCTTTTAGGTGACATTTGGTCATAGTCCATCTTCGAACCATATCTATGGTTAGGAAAAAGGAGAAAATTCTTCCCACTAGAACATTCTCCATAGAAGACACTATTTTATCAATGGTGGAATCCAAGAGAGAGATTTTAGTACCAATGATTGAATTCATGATTTCAAGTCGAGGGAGAGTTTTATTGGAAAAAGGAATTTGGGAAGAGTTGAGTAGGACATTCTTCTAGCCTTTGGACTCTAGTAAGACTGGAATCTTAAGCACTTCCCCAAAATCAAGAGGGGGAGGGTCCCCCAAGGAAGACGATGCAACATGTGTGAAAATTTCAAGAGGGGATAGGGGAGGGGGACCATGGGGTACCCCCAAGGAGGCATCCACCATGCGCACATGTAGTTCAAAATACCAGAATGGGAAAGCAAAGCAAGATCTTGTTCTAGTGAAAATAAAATAGAGTTTTATAATCTCTAAGGGGTTAGTTTATTGTTCATAAGATTTTAATTTATTTAGGTTTTTATATTTAAATCTACATCATATTAAGCTTTAATTGATTTTTTTTAGACTTGGAATGGATTTGGACTTGATTTATATTATTTTGTTTCATCTTGTTGATGTAACTTCACTTACAAAATATTTTATTAAATGTTATCTTCATTGATGATTTAACTAAGAAGACAAGCTATTTTTTCAAGTATAAATATGGGGTTTCTAGTTATTTAAAAGAGTTTAAATCTCTTGTGGAGAACTAGATAGAAAAGAATATCAACATGTTGAGAATAGATAATGCTAGGGAATTCTATTCAATTGATTTTTATAGCTTTTGTAAGGACAATGGTACTATTTGGCATAAGACAACTCCATATAACCCTCAATAGAATGTATTTACATTAATTATAAACATTTTGTTGATGAAGAGGGTTAGTAATATGTTCATTGGAGTTAGTTTAGATAAACAAAAATTGGACAAAATCTTTGAGAACAATTTTGATATAGTTAACAAATCTCATACACTAGTCATTGGTAGGTACATGAAAATGGGGTGCCAAAAGGGGTAAAAAATGACTACTTTTTTCCTTGACATCAACAAGAACTAAACTTTATTGAGTAATTTGAGAATCCTAGGCTCAAAATTTGAAGATGTGTTAAAAATAAGAAAACCAATGCTCATAATTTAGTTTATAAATGATTTTTAAAATTGGCATATATTATGAGGGTCAAATATTAAGAGCACATAAAGAGATCTTATTTTTGTCATAAAATATAACAGGGTTTTTAAAAAAATAGGTAGATGACATAATGAGAAGATTAACATAGTGATCAAATCCCATAAAATAACTAGTAGGAAATAATTTTATGAAATAATGAGTACTAGTCAAAATGTAAACCAAATATAACACCAAACATATGCGGGGAAAACCCTTCTAGGTAAAAAAACTCACTACTAAAGAGATCACAAGATTTTATTAATCTCAAAATGTGGAGTACATCAATTCATTCCAATTCTCTCTTCAATCTAGTGACAGTATGACAACATAAATCTATTTAAATTTAAATATCCTCTCATAATATTGCTAACCACATGCTTTCTTTTATAAACCAATAAATGTACAAAACTACCAATTAATATTACAAACCATAAAATCAAAATCATGAGCTAAGTGGTTAAAATGGAAATAGACATCATGACATATGTTTAGGAGTTAGAAGAATCTTTAAAACCTTTCTCGGGAACTTTCTCGTCCAAGTTTAATAGAGGATAAAAATAATCGACTAGAGGACAATATAACAACTACCAAAGTCTAAAAATAACCATATTGTACATTATCATAAATTCTTTCTTATACCTCTTATAATGTCATAGATGTGTCCTACGTATCTTGTAATATTATAAATTTTCATATATTCCATTCCACTTCATGCCAAGCATCTAATATTTCCTTACAATGCTTTCTCCAACATTATTCCCTTTACAAGAAATATTTCCAAGTGTCTAGGAGAATATTCCACTCCACACGTGCCCCTAACTTCCACATGGACATCTCATTTCACCTTCTGTGATATTTTTATATATTATTAGAAAATTTACAAATAGTTTTCACACATGAGTAGCAATGTGAGACTAATATGATCTCTTGTGAGCACTTATTAGAGACTAATACAATATCCCTATGAGAAAACAAATTATAAATCACCTATGGAAGACTAATAGTCACTAAGAAATTGAATTATTTAGAAATCACATCCAAATTAGAAGCTAACTATGGAAGACCACAACTTAGCATTCCATATTAGATACCCTTATGGGGATTTATACTTGGGTTTCCACAATAAGAACCTAATAATTTATCAATTAAGATCAACCCCTTGGACCCATTCCATCATCTTTAGATATACACACATGAAATTATATTTGAACAATATAATATTAACTAGGATAACAACATTATTTAATGAGGACTTGTAAGGTGAATAACACACCTAATCCTTATATTCTTGTACTTGATCTTTACATTACAAAGACATACTAGAGAAACAAAATAATAACTAAATAATATGAGAGACAAGTCTAATTTACTCCATATACTAATATTTTAGAGTCACTAATTGAATCAAGCTCCTAATATCACCTACAATAATTTGGTTGGTATGGATACTACTAGCAGGGTACAGGTGGGTGGTTGGTAGCTAGTCATTCTCGTTAGCTTTGGTGATGCTCATGATAAGATGCTAGTGGCAAAGTGGGCTTTTGGTGGTGTGATGACCATGTGAACAAATTGGGATTTAAGCCCCTACGGAGCTACCCATGATCAATTGTTGGGTTGTACCATGTTTGGGTGCCCTATAATTGCACCTAAATAACCTTCACTAATTTTATTTTTTTATAAAAATATAAAATTATAATTGACATTAGGGATGATGAAGGATCTTGTGCAAAGGTTGTATGCAAACAAGGAACATTTTCCTATAGATTTTTCCTATGCAAGATATTTAATTATTTACACCTACAAAGAGTACAATTGGATATATATTTGTATGACTTTATGGATTTTTACTTCAATTTTTTTCAAACCCTAGCCAAAACTGGAAAAATATTTGGTCACAAAAATATAGAGCATAAGATATAAAATAAGGGTTTTTGGGCCTTTTGGACTCAATGGTGAGGTTCATTTTACCTCAAATTACACCCAAGAAAAAATCCTACCTTATTATCTCCTAGATTTGAGAAGGGACTTGTAGATCTAAAGCTTTGACACCATGTTAGAGTCATAAATGAATTCAAGCATTGAGGATAACTTGTAACACCAAACATTACCTTTCACAAGAGAGAAGTAAGAGAAAAATATTGCTTGATTATGATGTGAAATGGATTATGATAAAAACTACATATTATGTATATAAAGATGCATTACTTATATAGTAAAGGTTGAGAGATAAGACTAACTAGGATGATGACAAGTTTCTTAATCCTATGTTATGTAAAAACCAGGGGATAAGATCACATGTCTACTAGAGACTTCTAGAAATATTCCTAACTCCCTAAGTAAACTTAATATGACCTAACTAATAACTAGTTAGATAATGTGTCATCCTCACACTATAAAGGGAAATCATGTAGGAAATACCCATGTTCACACCAAAATCCCCCATTAAGTGCAACTTAAAGAGAATGATGAACAAATGAAAATGATGCAAAGATGATGATGATGATGGGTCCTAACTGCTAGGCCATGTTAGGTGCTCATGTACAAATTCAATCTCTCACAAATAGAGAAAAAGTTTAGAAAACCTAATGGGACAAAAATCCTCTCCAAAAGAAAGAAAATAATTAAGTGAAAGAAGGAAGAAAAAGGAATAAATTACCCCCCAAGGACTAATTGTATCACTAATATACACTCAATGACCCCCCTATAAGAGGTAAAAAGAGAGACTATGTAGCCCACCCACAATGTGTAATGTCCTACAATAATGGTAGATGCTTGAGGAAAAAAATCCAATCCATACAAACAACATTCCTCCCCTTGTGAAGAAACAAAACCAAGAATAGATGTAGGAATGCTTCCCATTTTGGATAGAAATTATAAGGAAGAAGAATCTACACATGTGATGATTGTGTCTCTAAAATTCACTTATGTGTCACTATGTCCATGGAAGATGATTCCATAATCAAATCAGGTACATGCCAATCAAGGAAGGTGAAAAACTAGGATCAAGTGGTAACTAATGATGAACAAGCTCCAAAGATGAAAATGATGGGACAATAGCTATAATGAATTTTTCATCAAAGAGGAGAGATAACCCCTCAAATGTTTCCTCCAAATCTAAAATTTGAGACTTAAAAAACAAGTTAGAAATACCTATCAAGTAATCATCTGACAATGTTGAATTTGAAAGACGATGATGTACTTGTTGCAAAGAATCACTAGAAGCTCTTGATGAAGCATCTCTAGATTTATATGTAGCATGAGGTGATGGACAAGATGAGATATCAATTAGGAATTGGAAGAAATTATGTGAGACATGAGGACATAATTCATTCTCATTTTGATTTCTCCCACAATATGTGCATTTTATTTTATAGTTTTTAGACACAATTCACTCCTCAAATGATAAAATCAGAGACCAAGAATCTGAACTCAAATTAAGCAACTAAAATAATGTGATTTGATAAAAAAAAAACATTTCCAAGTATTAGGATGTCCAAGTAATCATCTTGAATGCAAATATAAAACAAGCTTAATAAAATTTACCTAGGGATGAATTTAGAAAACGTGTACATATGGTTGTATAAAGCTCCTTAATACCTTTCCAACATTGCATGAATCACAAAAATCAAATATCTAGGCATAAATTTAGGATATTGGAGACCAAAATGAAGATATAACTTCAATTATCAACTATGGGAACTTTCAAAAAACTCTATCAAAATGAATTGCACAATTATGAGATACTTAGAACTAGCTTTCCAACAATATCTTGTATTTGAAAATATGATACTCTAGCAAAAAGTTAGGGAAAAATGGAAAAAAATAGTTATTTTTACACACTGTAGAAGGACACATGGTATTGTAGCAATGGCTAGAGGGTGGTCTAATGGTTAATAGTGGAATTTTTTGCCACTTGGGCAATAGGATCTGATGATGGTAAATTGAAGCTTTAAGAACCCCCCCACTAAATGTGACCAAGGGCTCCAACTCTTGGTTGATTGAGCACTAAAAATGTATGCCAATTTAGCCTTCAATTTTTTAGTTAATAAAAAATTGAAACTATACTTGGATGTGTTGAAGGTGACACTAGATGTAATGGGGAATATGTTGATTACAAAGAGTATATTCTTTGTAGATTCTATTGAATAATTTCTACATACATCATGACAAGTCACGGCCAGTCCAAATCTATGCTATAAAATTTTAATATGGTTGTATAGATAGATTCAACCAAAAAAATTCTAAACTCTCCAAAACTATCCAAACATAATTATCACCAAAATATCATTTGTTACATGAAATAAAATGTCTTTTGGCCTTTTGGACTTAATGTTAAATTCCTTTTTTCCCCAAAATGCACCCAAAAAAATATCATGCCTAATTATTTTCTATATTTAAGAAGGGGCTTGTTGATTTGAAGCTTTGATACCATGTTTCTAAGTCACCAATGGACTCAAGCTCCTAAGATCACTTGCAACACCAAATATTTCCTTCTACAAGAGAGCAACATGAGAAAAATATTGCTTGATTATGGTGTAAAATATATTATGATTAAATCCCCATATTATGTACATAGAAATGCATTTCTAATATAGGAAAGGTTGAGAGATAGGACTAACTAGGATGATGAAAATTTTCTTAATCATATGTCACGTGACAACTAGGGGATGAGATCATATGCCTACTAGATACTTTTAGAAATATTTTTAAATCCCTAAGTGAACTTAACATGTGAACGTGTTTGAATAGGACCTAACTAATAACTAGTTAGATAATGTGCCTTGTCACACTATAAAAGGGGAAACCATACAGGAACCCCTATTCACACTAACACAATAGAACATTGATATTCACTAACTTAGTAAGTGAATATGTAACATTCTCCAAAGTGGCAACCTTCTATATTTAGACTTCATTCTAAACCTCCCATAGATAAAGTGGCATTGAATATCAATATGATTAGTATAAGAATGGTCCATCATATTCTTATAGTGCTTTGACTATAATATTTGATCATAACTTTCCTGCATTCAAAGGAAAGAACTAAATACAAAAATTTTAACCACACTACTTCTTTACAAGCATGCATTGTAGTATTGTAGTCTACTTTTGTATTGGACAACACAACTATGGGTTTCCTCTAAATCATCTAGCTAACAACATCTTCAAATAGAGTCAACACATCACCACTAGTTGATCTCTTACAATCAAAATCTATAGCCCAATTTTCAGAAAAAAAACCTTGTATGTCCAATAACTTACCAACATCATCAATCACATGATAACAAATATAATAAAAAAGTCCCATACAAATTTATATATACCCTTTCCATTAGACATAAACCTACTTGGAGCTCCTACTACTTGAGAAATATTTGGTCTATCATAAACCATTGTATACATTAGGCTACCAAAAATACTAGCATAATAAATTATTGGTACATTGTTTGACACACCAACTTAGGTAGGTCAAACATTTACTCCATACCTCCTAAAAGGATATAAAATCTTCCCAATGCCTATATCACTAAGTCTTGACTATTTTGGATAACCTAAAGGCCAATGTGTTTACTACTTCAATCAAGGGGAAATGATTAAATTAAGAGAAAGAAAGAAAATTTCTTATTATAAATTACATAATATTTAGTGAATTTATATATATAGTAGACAATTTCAATTGATTCAACTTCTTCCATTTCATAAACTAGTCATTTCCACATGTAAAATCAATAATTAATAGCACTTGTGATCAAGAAAATTTAGCTTTTCAAAACAATATCACAAGTCTAGTCCTAATTCTAATCCTAATCTAGCTTATGTGTAAAAACATCAAAATATAGAGGGCAAGGAGAAAGAAAAACTAACATGTTTTGTGATGATGAAATATCTTGCTATTAAGCAACTAAAACACAATTAAACTAATCTTAATTTACTAATATAGATATAGATAGTAACTAAAGAATATGTATATGTCTAAATATAATTCAACTATAAAGAAAAATGAACAAGTTTTCCATATTCATGTATATATCAATTTCATTAATATTCACAACCTTTAATTCTAATGGAATTCCAGATAACACCTAGTGGAATTTATCAACACTTAGTTGAAATAAAAATTAAATTAGTACATCATAACTCTTAGTTAAGCTATATGATTATTAATAAAATATTATATAGGTAGTTAAGTTAGCCTAGGGTGACATCCATACATAATTATCTATATATAGAAGTTAGAGGTTAGCTTATTATCATCATATTACAAATTATGTTTTTATTGGAGATTTTTGAAGGTTTAACCCCCTTGAAGTGGCTTATTATTCTCAATTATTTCCAACATAATTTCCACTATATTTTTCTCTTGTGTAAGTTATTTCATTATGATTGGTATCATAAGATGATTTTGAAACTCAAAGGGAAAGATTCAAAAGCACAGTTTTCAACTCAAAAGGTCAAATTGTGAAGCTTGTATCTATCTCATTTAACCATTTTCCCTAATTGCAAAGCTATAGTCTAGGTTTGAAGGTCATTTGGAGAATATTTAAAGGATTTTTTGCAAAATTAAGGCTTCCACCAAATTTTATTTTTCTAATTTTCGGAGAGTTGATCAAGAACATATTAAGGTTTCTATAGTCTAAATTTCAAGTCATTTGGAGCAAATTTGAGGAAGCTATTGCACAAGTAGGTTTTCCACCAAATTCACTCTTAAAGAAACAAATAAACAATTTTTGGAGATTTATTTGAAGAGTGAGATCTAGGCCCAATTATGTTATAATAAATATTCAAAATCATTTGCATTTATTTTGTGTGATTATTACAAAATTATTTTTCCCTATCATGGCAAGGTTTTTCACCAATGGAAAAAATAATTTCTCACACATATAAAATCTCTAGACAAGGATGATATAGTAATTGATAAGATTGATCCTAGTGATATTAAATGTATAAGTGAAGAAAGAACCAAGGTTCAACATGATATTTTAGATTTGAGGGTGGATATGTGAGGAAAATTCACTACATTATAACATAGAATTGAGTATATTGTGAGTTTTATGTAATAAAAAAGAGTGGATTCACATCATAAGAATTGGGAGGAGGATGTGCCTTTTAAGGGATAGAGGGTTTTGGGTTTTAATAAAATATGAAGATGGAGTTTCACCTAAATAATTTTACGGCTAGGCACTTTACATATAAGGTAGATATACACAAGTTTGATGGTGAGGATCCACTAACTTGGATAAATAAAATGGATTTTTTAATGTAGATACAATTTCAAGGGAAAAAATTAAAATGTCTTCCTTGTATCTAGAACTAGAAAAATTTATTTGGTATTGATGGTTATGTTCTCAAAGAAAGAAAAAGGACCTTATTTTAACTTGGTTAGTTTTTTGAGGAGCTATGGTCACACTATAGCAATAGTGTGTTAAACAACTACTTCAACCAATTAGCTAAACTACAAAAAAAAATAGCAATAAAGGATTATATTCAACAATTCTAAAACCTATCATTGTAAGTAGAGATAATTATAGAGAATTTGAATGACTTATTTCTTGATGGGCTTAAGGATCACATCCAATATAGGGTACATATGTTTAGTACTATTTCCACATGTAATTATTTTTACCTATCATGTAGGGAAAATGAATTTGTTTAGCTCCTACAAGAGAGTTATTCACTAACAACACACATGGGAAGACTTCTACACTGGCGTCTTGAAACCTCAACAAATTGAAGAAAAATAGGCCAAAGGGTTTGTTTCAATTCTGACAACAAATATAGTAGATAAAATAAATGTGCTAAGAATTTTTTTTACATAAATGAAACCATGCTGAAGAAAATGATGAAGATGTAGTAGTGGTTGTGGAAGACTTTGAAGATGTCTAGCCAAATATCTTTGAAAGTGATCTATTATTATCAAGAATTTGTAACATATTTCCTATTATATTCTTCTCTTGTGCAAGTTATTTTATTCCAATAGTGTCGCTCTTCAACCTACCTAAAGAAGACTATTTCTTAAGCTCCCCAATCACCATAGAACTCCCAATATATCCATATAATTTAATATTGGGGTTACTATAATTCATATTTTTCTCTTTTTTTCTTTTTAGAAGAATGCTTAGAACCTTTGGAGTTGAGGTCCCCAATTATCCCTCATCCTCTTTTCTATTTTTCTAAGAGGAAGGCCTAGATTTGGAAGGGTTATCTAGAGATCTTGTGGCATCATAGAACTCAATAACCCTTCTATTAATATCATTTAGACCACCAATCTAAGAGGGTAGGTTTGAGACATTAGGAGGCTTATTAGAACAAAGTAGTTCATTTGAACAAATAGGGATAACAATATACTCTTCTTATATTTTACTATTAATTTGGGGAGGTAAAAAATTAAATTCATCTATACTAATTTTATCCTTATGCTCAATATTTAAATAACCATATTCTTGTCTCTCTTTATCATTTAAACCAACTTTAACAATAGAAAATTATTTTTAACAAAGGGTAAGCCATTCTAAAATGACCATTCTTTTTTTAGAAGAAGCATGCATCAAATCACCAAACCCAACAAACTTATAAATGTGAATCATGTCATTCAAAGGCATAGAAATAAAACTAGGAAGACACATTTCATGCTTAAAAGAAATCAAAATTCTTGCAATCATATGTTGAAGGGAAGATCTAGTACCTTCCAATTTTATAACTTCACCAAGAAGTTTGAGAACTTGCAAAAGTTAAAAACCATAGCCTAGGAGGAGCACCACAACTTTCAACTTATTTTGAGTAAGACTTTAAAATAATATCATTAAGGTTAACAATCAAATGCTAGGAAAAAGTCTTAAGCGAGGATATTCCAACATTCTAGAAACCCTATGTAGGAATTATTTTTTGCATATTATAGTAACACGATTTAAAATAATATCTATATCTTCAAAAAAAAATCACATAAATCCATATTTTCTTACTCCACATTAAAGATAACTAGTCATAAAAAAATCTCATAAGAAAAGCATCTAGACTAAGAAATACAAAGGAATACCTACAAATTTAATTCTTATTTCCTCTCTTTCCAACACACCAATATTCTTAACATTAAACACTAAAAAGAAGGTAGTTATGTGTTCACCTTGCAAGATTTTTGTAACATAAAATATGGAATACTCTTGCAACTTCATGTTGTGTTTTGTGTCCACTTTGGTGTCCATTCCCTTAGTGTTTTTGTAGGTTCATTTCAAACAATTGCATCAAACTTTTTCCTTCTCAAGGTGCTCAAGAATTTTTTCTTGAAGTCCATTTTTTATGTCACTTTGTGTTACCCTTTTTTTATAGCCTCTCATCATTTTTGGTGTATATTATCTAGACACTAGCACATCACATGGATTTCCATGTGTTGCTCTAGTGTACTACAATATTTTTTGTTCAATGAATATTTACAAGTGTTTTTCCACTTTTCACCTTCCCAATATAGTGTAAATGGATCAAGATGATTCTAAACAACTCACCAACATACTCCTCTTCCCTCCTCTCTTTTTGAATCAACCTTTCATTTTTTATCTCTCTCTTGGCTCTCTTGCACTCTTAAGCTCTACAACTTTCGACAAAATTCTTACAGCATCATCTTCTTGACTTTCTCGAGCCTTTGCAAACAAATTTTTTTTTACTAGGTCATATTTTCATTTGTTTATTTATATTGTACAACACCACATTGTGTGGATGTCCTCACACCAAATTAGTGTCCAAGATAAATAAGTTTCCAAATTTATATTCCAAGTTCTTTAGTATCTATATTTTTCATTTAAGTAATCGAAAAGTTTTCAGTATTTCTCTTTTTAAAGATATTTTTGCTAGTTCCTTTCTTTTGATTATCTATCAATCTTATTTCTATTTATAATCAAACATTTGAAGAGTTAATTGAGTATAAGATTTAGTAAAAACCATGTCTAGTTATCTCTAGTGTAAAATGGAAGGTTAAATCTCAAGGGAGATTCCCTTTGTTGAATTTAACTTTTCCATCCTTTACACTTTCATATTGACCCTATGCTTGAAAGGACTTTCCATCATGAATGAAAAATATGATCCCTTGCTAAAAATAGTTTGTTCACTAGAAACAAAAACTTTTAAAAATTATTTTAAGACAACCTTCAACATGATTTTCACTTTTATCAATGCCCATACCACCCTTGCATTTGGACATTTCCAACTAGAAAATCAAATTCACAAAGGAACTTCACATGCAAAATTAGAGATGTACAACTATATATTAAAGAGACAAGATCCAATGTAAACTATGACCAATATATCTTAGAAAAAAGAAAAAAATCCCATTCACATTCAAAAAAATAACAATAGACAAAACAAACAAATAGTATATGACAACCCAAACCCATCAACCAAAAACAAAGAAAAACAGTAGTCCAATACCACAAAATGAACTAAGAGAGATAATGAGCTAGCATGAAGATGACAATGAAGGATGTTGGTTTTTTTTAATTTCACCTCTTTGAAAATCTATGCAATTTCTATTTTTACCATGGTTTCCTGTGTTTCCCAACCAAGCCTTTTCCTCCTACCTGTATCATAAGGAAAAGGGAACCCTAAGTCTAGGGTACAAACCTAGGGTTTCTTTTTGGTCCTTTTTCAAAGGTACAATAGAATGCAAATCAACAAGGTGAATAGATTAACTTTCAACCATGAAGGTGAGTTAATTAGACGTGGATCTGCATCCTTAGAGCCTTGAAAATGGATTGGAATGATTTGGAACTGATTTACTATGATTAACCTAATTAGACTATGTGACCTAATATGAAAAATATAAGATTATGACAATGCACAAACTAAACCAACAATTTGTAGGTAGATTTGGGAAGTGCAGAGGACTATGTATCTACCTAGAAAAATTAGTTTCAATGTGTATAAGATTACTTATACACCCAGGGTCATATGATTCCTTTTAAGGGTGTCCTTCCCAACTTTTGGGGTCCTCTGGTGGCAGATCTAAGACTCTTGTTTCTGCTTGCAAAGTTTTCAAAACACTGTCAGATAATTTTGTAGGTTATTTTCTATAGCTTGAAAAGATTTAGAGCTTTGAATGAAACAATGGACAATTTTTCTTCAATCTTCTTCAAACCTAGAATTTGCACATTCAAAGAGAGGGAAAATGTTGGGCCATTTAGAGGCTTGCCTTAGTCAAACCCAATGTAAGTGTTTCCACTTCCACAATAGCAATGTCAATGATCAATGGATAATTGAAAGGAAGACATGATAAAATCACAAAGTGATACAACTCACCACCCTTTAATGGCTTCCTTAAAAGGCTAAATTCATGAACATCACCTCAAGGTCTTAGATCTTTCTTGCTTGGTTTCTTGAATTTCTTTGGAGATCTACAAAAGGGGTTAGCCTTTACAAAATAATGCTAATATGACAACATGAATTGACATACACTTTAAAAAGATGCTTGGATCTTGAATTGCTGCAATAAATCACTGAAATACTGCTCTTGAATTGCTCTTGATAATATTTCTTGCTCATACAATCTCCCTCTTTCTTTCTTCTAGTTTCAAATGGTGAAAATACTAGGTATTTATAGGCATTTATCCAATTTCTCGAAAATTAGATCTTGATAGTTGAAATTTTCAAATTGGGTTTTGAATATTAAAATGGCCACTTCAATATGTCCAAAATTGGGTCCTAGCTAAGTAGGGGGGCCATACGCCCAAGGGTGTATCGGTCTTGGCCCTAATTTCTAGGACATGAGGTGTCAAGGGAAAAACATTAAATGGATGCATTTGTTCAATGCTTGCAATTTCTCAAAAAGTGGTGCAAATGGGCTATAGAATACATAATTTAGGAAATTAGGATCTTAATTAGGTCCAACAAATTAAGGGGGGCAAAAAATAGAGTGAAATTGTCAAGGGTGACAATTTAAGATGATACATTTAGCCCCCACTTTAGTGAGAGTATGAACTTATGCTCAAAATCACACTAAAATAGAAAATCTATGTCAAGAGGGGTCTAATTGTCCAAATTTTGAAGAGAGGATAACAATGAATCTAGGGAGATGACCAAGCCCCCAAGATCCAAGATCCCATGGCAGACCAACATAAAAACAAAGGAACACACACATGTATGATATGTAGCAAGACAACATACATAGACATACATGTCAGAAAACATGAAGCATACATGATCAAAACACATGACATGAAACATAAAGATGACAACAAAACAAAAAAAAACATGATGTAAATATGAAGAAGAAACACAAAGGACATACCACAAAACACAAGGTTAGTACTAAAAGATTTGAGTCGGTAAGTCAAAGGGACCTCAATCTTAAATTGTCTCAAATACCAAACATCATCCATTGAATTCATGTTAGCTCCCATGAGGACTAGGAATCTATGTTATGCCACATCACTCATGAAACACATGGCTCCACTACAAAGAAAGGTGATTTATGCTAGGTGGCCATGTTAAAAAGGGGTGCTCAAGTCCATGACCCAACAAGCTCCATTATGTTGAATCCATGAACTATCTTGTAAAAAATCACTTTAGGGGGGTGCATAAAGTTTAACATCTCTAGGGACAAAAAAAATCACCTTAGGGGGTGCACAAGGTTTAAAGCATTAAGGGACAAACAAAACTCACCTCAGGGGGTGCATAAGGTTTAACATCTCAGGGGATGAACAAAAATCACCTCGAGGGGTGCATAAAAAATGATAGGATAAGTCTTAAAACTCAAGGGATGTTATAGAAACGCCACCACAAGAGACAACAAAGGGGCTTTGCTCAAGACAAGCAAGAAACACACCTTAAGGAATATCACACATGAAATCACCACCAAGAGAGGACAAGTAAAAAAGGATCACTAGCCATAGTAATACCACAAAGGAGAGCATCATATCCCAAGAAATGTCACACTCTTAGAAAACAGTAAGCCCAATATTACCACTAAAGAGACATGTTGTCAAACAAATTGCACCTGAATGCTTGAATAATTAAATTCAACAATATATTGAAACATGGAACTATCTTTAGGTTGTGGGTATTCCTATGGCGAAGATAGAACTCCAGATTCTAGGCTGGTTCCTATATGATTCTGATGATTAATAACTTGAACTTGTTGGGAAAAGGGAAAAAGGCTTAGTCTAAATGTAAAAACTGGAAAATTTAACTATGGTGATGCACCAGAAGAATCTAATGTGTAGACTTAACTCATAAATGATTATCCACTAATTTTATTTGCACCACCTAGTCTAATAGCTTAATCACCTAAATGCTTCAAATAGAGGCTTTGATTAAAAGCAATCTTTGAAGGAAAACATGGTTTTCACAACTAAACTATTTAATCATTAACATGCATAGTGTTTAACCAGTGAATTTAAACTAAGATGCATACAAAAATCTATGAAGGAGATAGAAATATTAAAGGTCTCAAAACTGATAGCGCAGTAATTCTTCGATCAAATCCTACAGAGCAATGATTCTTGAAATCTTGAAGGCAAACTCTAAAATACTGGAAATTGAAGGAGTCTTCTACAAATCATACACTAATCAACCTGTAAAACTATTGCATAATCTTATTAAAATCAGAAAATCCGAGTTACATGATAATTCACTTTGCAGAATGCAAAGGATGAAAAACAAGAACCAAGAAAGACAATTAAGTTTTTTCCATTATATACAAAAGGCATGCACAAAGCAACCAGCAATAGAACTGAAGTGAAAATTGATAACTCCAAAGTGAAATCCGAGCAGAAAAGGAAGCCCTGATAAAAATAGTCCAAAATTGAAGCAAACTACACTCTCCACCTAGAAAACTCCACCTCTTCATGTGCATGACCAAAATACTCTATGAACTCATGTGAAACTAAAAGAAGCAAATCAAAATGCCTCAAATCGCTCCTCAAATCATGCAAGAGGCTCTAAATAGCTATAGCTAACTCAACTCATCAATTCGCATGATTTTGCTTTTTGCAAAAATGATTGTGAGTAAATAATAAAGTTTATTAAATAATTACTCTATTATTGGTTACAACTTGTACTTATTTGACTTTACAATTTGTGAAAAATAATAAAGTAATTTGAAGAATATTACTTTATTATTTATTTATAGTTTATTTATTTGTAAAATCATGCATGAAAAATATAACTCCTTATCACTCCAAATACATTATCAAGAGTGCATAAACCTAAGGCATTACATATAAACCCTTGTAACTCCATATTTGATTCAAAAGAAAACAAAAATATCTTCTCTACCGTATCACTTCTCCATGCATTCTATAACATAAGTCATTTCACCTTTTAGCATGTATTTTAATCGGCCACCACATCATCACATTATTTGGTCGGCCCCCATCTCATTAGGTTTATTGACCCAAAGGTCAATACCACGGTGAAGGAAGAATGAGATTGTTTTTTTTCTAAAACAAAGTAAAAAATACTCATTATGGCGAATTATGGCTTGCACAAGGCAGCCCAAACCCTAAAATTTTCTTCCATTTCACTTTGCTTGTCTTGGAGAAACTTCATCAAGAAGCTGGCCACCGACCTGGGTAAGGTTTGATGTTGGAATCTACAAAAAATCTTGTTGTTTGTGAGATATTTTCAATAGACACCTACAGGAAGACAAGGTAAGTTCTATTTTTTCATGATGGCTTCATTACTTCTCCATTTTTGGAAGCATAATCATCTTCAAAGCCGCAGCTAGCATGAGTTTATTTGACTAGCCTCTCTTTTCCATTTATCTCTGCTCTTTTACACTCTGTTGAATGCAATGAGTTAGCTTGAGCCCATCATCTAAAACTCCTATGAGGCTTGGCCACGACTAGCATGAGTTCCAACTAGTGAAAATATGGTGAGTTATCCTTTCTTTATTGTTTTTCAAGCTCAGGATGCACCATGTATGGATGCTTCTTTGTATTTTGGGCCACGCCATGTATTCTTCTACTTAATAATTCCTCACACAAAAATTTTGCATTTATATTCATCTTGCTTTGTCCTTCAGTTTTTTATAACAAACTCTAAAGATATTAGACTATGATGAATGTTTGTGAATAAAAACTTCGCTCTAGGCCGCGGCCAAGCTCTATGCTCAAACTAGGTATTGGCTAAAATCTTGCATTTTCATTATCATGAGCTCAAACTCAAAAGGAAAGCTCTGCTTTCAATGAAGAAAATCTCATGACATTCCTCTATAATTTCTTTACATTTTTTAAAGCACTGGGCCCGACCCATGATAGCTTTTCTCCTTTTTGTATTTTCTGACAATAACCCACACATGGATAACTTGCAAAAATGGGAAAAAACTGTATTTAAACTAAAAACCAATATGGGTACTAATTCCTTTCATTCTAAAGAGTTCTAAAGCTTTAAAAAATGCATTTGATTGTATTCTACTGAGGGTTTTACTGTTACACTTATGGCAGATCCTTGTGAAGCTCGAGCTCCCTCATACCCTTGGTCAACTGCATAACAAAGTTCCCAATATAGTTTATGCAGTGTCATATTTCCCTGCCCTTGCATGATTTATCTTTGCAAAATCTGTCTTTAATTTTAAAGGTGACTGATCTCATCATGATACCTTACTATTTATGGCAGCCATACCTGAAGCTATGCTTTTAAGACTGTCATTATGCCTTTTTACTGTCATTATGATATGGACCGTCATTATGGAACTCTAATTTGTTCTATGGAAGGCTATCAGTTTATTCCATACTAGCCTCACTTTGATTTTTTATGTTAAAGAGCTGAACCTACGACACTTCATGTAGCTTTAATGCCCTTGAAAATAAGTTGCTCCTTTCAAATTTGTAGCCTCCACATGCTTTTATTATGAAAACGGACAAGTTGAACTGTCATTATTTTAAAATCTCCTATGAGATTAGCATGATGCTTGGTCTCTTGCACATTTTTTTAATGTTGAACAAAGCTCCATGCTTTGCCTCCTTATTCTAACAACAATGATTCCTTCCACAGTAGTATCATATTTATCTATCCGATTGTGATTATCATTTGGAAATAGTGATAAAAAATAAATGTTCAAGTTGTTGTTTACTCACCTCCATGTCATATTGAATCAGACTAGTAAGAAAGTTAATTTTTGTTGTTGCTTTTCTCAATCAAGTAATTATAGAATTTATTTCCACGACTCTCTAAACTTTCTACATAACACAACTTCCTTCAATGTTGAATCTTATCATCATTTTGATATTTCTTGGTCAACAAAGACTGATTTTATCATAATAAAAACCATATAAGATAATACCTTTCATAAATGAGGTTGAACTATGACTGTTACAGTGATTGTCATTATCATGAATATTGTGACTATACTTAACTGCCCTCCATGTTCTTGTATTTTTATCATTAGAATTTTTACTGTGCATATATTTATGATGTGTACCTTCGATTATTACATACATGCTCCTCCTGTCTCTTTCATAGACTATGTATATGCTTTTGAAGCTATGAAAAAAAATTCCAATGCTTGAGTAATTTATTTCCCTTCAGTGTAAGAGGCTCTATACTTCTTGTAAATGTAATGTGAAAATGCAAAGTAGAGCTGAAACATGATATCGATGAAATTTATGAGTTCTTTACATGTTTTGATCATTCCTTAATCATGATGGGAAATATTATGCTTGCTCAAATTTTCTTTTGAATCTCTTTGTAATAAGGTTGCTTATATGATTATCTTCTTAGTTTGAGCAGCTTTCTTAATGATTGTTTGATATGCAATGACTCTCGTGTGTAAATAAGAGAGTTTCCTCATGATATGTTGGGCTCAACCCTTGTGGGAGCCCATTTTACTCCACACATCTGATAAAAACAATCATGAACATAATAACCCTATTCCTGCACAGTGAACAAACGTGTTAGCAAAATAGAAGTTGAAAGCCTCCTCTTCAATTTTATGCCTTTGAACAATGAAAACATCTAATGGATTCCTTGATCACGTGTACACTATATTTATGTTGATAACGTAGGCATATGGTAGGATTTGATTCTCATTGCTCTAACCATATTTCCATCATACTTGCAGGAGCATTCGGAGCTTGGAGTTGGATCGATTCAGAGTCACAACTGAAGGCTTCAACTTGTTAACGATTCATCATTCTAGGCAATGACGAATCACTTTCTACCCTATACCTTCTTTATTTTCAGTTGTATAGTTTACTTTACTTCATGCACCCATTATTTGATTATGAAAATCAAATGAAGTTACTCCCACGACTTGTGTGGGACTTGGTTTGTACATTATGAATAAAGCAGCAAACATTATGCAATCTTATGATATTATTTTGAAATATTCTTGCATAATATTACTGAAATTCAATTGTAATGAAACATTGCACAATAATGAGTACTTAGCAGTAAAATTTGAACATCTTGTGTACCTTTTGACATGAATTTATAATTCAGCTCTACCTGTTTGAGCTGGTAGTGAAAAATAGGTAACAAATTGGTGACCTCTACGGAGTGTTTGCCTACTAAGCACCATAGACCAGCTATGTAGCTTATCCATTGGGCATGGAGTCCATTTCTTTTTAACTTCTAAAAACCTCTGTAACTTAGCTTCAAAAAAAACAAACTGAAAGAAACTATTCCAACTCTGTTTATGATAGAGTCTGAAAACCCCGTGCAGTAACTGCACCTTATTGAAAGCAAAACAATACTAAAATGAAAAATATTGTGTGATGGGGAACTTATTGCAAAAACATAACTAAAACATCTATCCTACCCTACACTACCTAGTAGCAGTAGTGCTCAAACATGACCATTCACTAGTTGTGAGAAATAGTTGCCCTTCCTTAATAACAAATGCTGATTCACATGCTTACGAACAACTGATACTATATGCAACACAAAAATATTTTTGATAAAGTACTGCATTTCTTCATAAATTATGTAGGCAAACTCACTCATCCTTTGAATATGGTGAACCATGTTGCTAGTTTGGAGTGAATGGACAAGGTGAAGCTGTTGTATTTTTACTAAAACCTCATCAAGTATTCTTGGAATCTTAGTCCTAGAAAGATGCCTGATTGGGAATCCTTTTGAGATGATAAAACTTGGCCTCTCACTATTGTCTTCATGCTTACACCATTGTTTCCCCATTTTGTTGATTAGGCTACTCCATTTGTAGCGTAAGTTTTTTCTCCTCCAAAGATGTTGCTACACTTTTAAACTGATCTAAAAGAGTTGGTTCATATGAACAAAATGAAATAATGTTTGCTTCTTTGGCTTGAACAAGTTGATTACATGCTGCTAGCTCACATGATCGTAACTTATCATCTGTGTTAGAACAAAAACCCTCTATAATGCCTGAAGACATGTTCTCATCTAACTTATGATTGTGCATTAAATCCATATCAGTTTTATCATTTAATTGTTCCATATTAGGCATAGATGTTGTTATGCATGTGATATCCCCATTTTCATCAACAAATTGAGGAAGCTCATTAAACAAATCAGAAAAAATCTGTGATTCACTTTCAATTTCCTTGACATGAACATGCTCAATTTGTTCTCGTTTCCCATCTTAGCTTGAAACAAAGATTTCAAGGTCATTCCAAAACAGGGCTTCTTCATAGTCTTCATTACTTTGTGGCATGAGAGAGCTTACCTTGGATTTAAGATGATCCTTCTAAAACAGAAGTTCTGATTTGCTTGCTTGTTCAAATTGGGAAACTTTATGCAAATCATTTTCATTAACCTCCAAAACAGAATTGTCCTCTTACTGGCTCAAATGGATTGAGACTTCAAAATCATCTTGAACCAGCAGTACATCATGCTCTACAATATCTTTTTGAGTGTTCCAAATTAACTAGTAAATCAGGTTCCTATGTACTCTCTTCAACTTGATCAATAAAACCAGGTAATTGATCAAACAAGTAAACTAATTTTTCTTCCTCATATGGTGCCTTCTCATATGAAACTTGGGCATCCTGTCTCTACAAGTGAATATTTTTGATTGGTAATTCATGTATTTTCTTTTCATCCTTGTTATAAACAACAACTTTAGAAATGTTTTCAAATGAATCAAAACCCAAGGGGATTAGCAGTAAGTTTGAACCAATATCCTTTTCGCATGTAATATGGTAATTTTGAGCTAGGGACACTTTACAAGCAGCAACAACTTCCCACTTCTCCTATTCCTCCTTTTGCTACTCTAATCGGTAAACCTCCAAAGCTAAACACAATGGGTTTACATTTTTTATCTGCTCCATGAGGAGTAAAGTGTCATGATCAATGGGTTGCTCTATAACTACACTAGGCTATATTAGATTTTTTTTTCTACTTGTGAAGGATGAATGGTTGTAAAATTTGGGGTTTCATACCTTGGAAGTTCTTCCTCTTGAAACTGATATGAAATGCAAGAAGTTGTTTGGATATCATACTTTTGAGCAAGCAAAGACTTGATATGCTGCTCTCGTATAGCTAACTCCCTTCTCAGCTTTTCTTCAAACTATCTCCTTTGTGTCTCCAATTCTTGCTCATGAAGAAAGGCTTGATAGTCTAACTCTTGTTGTTGCATATCAAACCCTGTTGCCTAACTCTTGTTGTTGCATATCAAACCCTGTTGCCTTTTATACTCTTATATCTGCTTAGTGATGTCTAATAATATATCCTTGGTTGCATTCATGTTATTTTTCATATCTTCGATCTCTTGGAGCTGAATCTGAGTGCAGTAGGTTGATATGGAGGTTGAGTAGGGGTGGGTGGGTGGCAAGCATGTTGAGCATGCTGCCATGTTGTTGTTGCATGGTTGTTTGGGATAAAACCAACAGCATAATTGGCCTGATATGGCTGATAGGGTGATTGGTTGACAGTATTTTCATAGTATGGAGGTGGGTATACATGTTGACTATGAAAACATGACATTTCTACTTATCTAATGGGCTGGAAATTAGAATAACAAGCTTGATTTTTGAAACATACTAGCAATTGATCATTTGAAACCAATAAATTTTCTCAGAGTTGCCAGGTATAGTAACCTCTGAAAGGTTGAAATACTATTGAGTATACTAGGACAACAGCTTGAAATATTGAATTCTTTCTCTGAAGTGTGCTTTAGGGTCCCACTGGGCATGCCAAAAACTATTGTCAAACAGATTGCACCCAAATGCTTGAATAATTAAATTCAACAATCTATTGAAACATGGGAACTATCTTCAAGCTGTGGGTATTCCTATGGAAAAGATAGACCTCCAGATTCTAGGCTGGTTCCTATATGATTCTGATGATTAATAACTTGAACTTGTTGGGAAAAGGGAAAAAGGCTTAGTCTAAATAAAAAAACTAGAAAATTTAACTATGGTGACGCACCAGAAGAATCTAATGTGTAGACTTAACTCATAAATGATTATCCACTACTTTTATTTGCGCAACCTGATCTAATAGCTTAATCATCTAAATGCTTCAAATAGAGGCTTTGATTAAAAACAATCTTTGAAGGAAATCATGGTTTTCACAACTAAACTATTTAATCATTAACATGCACAGTGTTTAACCAGTAAATTTAAACTAAGATGCATATAGAAATCTATGAAGGAGACAAAAATATTAAAGGTCTCAAAACTGATAACAAGGTAATTCTTTGATCAAATCCTACATAGCAATGATGCTTGAAATCTTGAAGGCAAACTCTAAAATACTGGAAATTGAAGGAGTCTTCTACAAACCATACACTTACTAACCTGTAAAACTGTTGCATAATCTTTATTAAAATCAGAAAAGCTAAGTTACATGATAATTCACTTTGCAGAATGCAAAGGATGAAAAACAAGAACCAGGAAAAATAATTAATTTTTTCCATTATATACAATAGGCATGCACAAAGCAGCCAACAATAGAACTAAAGTGAAAATTGATAACTCCAAAGTGAAATCCGAGCAGAAAAGGAAGCCCTAATAAAAATAGTCCAAAACTGAAGCAAATTGCACTCTCAACCTAGAAAACTCCACCTCTTCATGCGCATGACCAAAATACTCTGTGAACTCACGTGAAACTAAAAGAAGCTTATCAAAATGCCTCAAATCGCTCCTCAAATCATGCAAGAGGCTCTAAATAACTATAGCTAACTCAACTCATCAATTTGCATGATTTTGCTTTTTGCAAAAATGATTGTGAGTAAATAAAAAAGTAATTAAATAATTAATCTATTATTGGTTACAACTTGTACTTATTTGACTTTACAATTTGTGAAAAATAATAAAGTAATTTGAAGAATATTACTTTATTATTTATTTATTTGTAAAATCATGAATGAAAAATATAACTCCTTATCACTCCAAATACATTATCAAGAGTGCATAAACCTAAGGCATTACATATAAACCCTTGTAACTCCATATTTGATTCAAAAGAAAACAAAAATCTCTTCTCTACCATATCACTTCTCCATGCATTCTATAACATAAGTCATTTCACCTTTTAGCATGTATTTTAATTGGCCACCACATCATCACATTATTTGGTTAGCCCCCATCTCATTAGGTTTATTGACCCAAAGGTCAATACCACGGTGAAGGAAGAATGAGATTGTTTTTTTTCTAAAAAAAAGTAAAAAATACTCATTATGGCAAATTATGGCTTGCACAAGGCAGCCCAAACCCTAAAATTTTCTTCCATTTCACTTTGCTTGTCTTGGAGAAACTTCATCAAGAAGTTGGCCACCGACCTGGGTAAGGTTTGATGTTGGAATCTGCAAAAACTCTTGTTGTTTGTGAGATATTTTCAATAGACACTTACAGGAAGACAAGGTAAGTTCTATTTTGTCATGATGGCTTCATTACTTCTCCATTTTTGGAAGCATAATCATCTTCAAAGCCGCGGCTAGCATGAGTTTATTTGACTAGCCTCTCTTTTCCATTTATCTCTGCTCTTTTACACTCTATTGGCCGCCATGAGTTAGCTCGATCCCATCATCTAAAACTCATATGAGGCTTGGCCGCAACTAGCATGAGTTCCAACCGGTGAAAATATGGTGATTTCTCCTTTCTTTATTGTTTTTCAAGCTCAGGACACACCATGTATGGATGTTTCTTTGTATTTTAGGCCGCGCCATGTATTCTTCTACTTAATAATTCCTCACACAGAAATTTTGAATTTATATTAATCTTGCTCTGCCCTCCAGTTTTTTATAATAAACTCTAAATATGTTAGACTATGATGAATGTCTGTGAATAAAAATTTCTCTCTAGGCCATGACCAAGCTCTATGCTCAAACTGGGTATCAACTGAAATCCTGCATTTTCATTATCATGAGCTTGAACTCAAAAGGAAAGCTCTACTTTCAATGAAGAAACTCTTGTGACATTCCTCTGTAATTTCTTTGCATTTTTTAAAGCACTGGGCCCAACCCATGATAGCTTTTCTCCTTTTTTAATTTTTTGACAATAAACCACACATGGATAACTTGCAAAAATGGGAAAAAACTATATTTAAACTGAAAACCAATGTGGGTACTAATTCCTTTCATTATGAAGAGTTCTAAAGTTGAAAATTGTGCATTTGATTGTATTCCACTGAGGGTTTTATTGTTACACTTATGGAAAATCCTTGTGAAGCTCAAGCTCCCTCATACCCTTGGTCAACTGCATAATAGAGTTCCCAATATAGTTTATACAGTGCCATCTTTCCCTACCCTTGCATGATTTATCTTTGCAAAATTTGTCTTTAATTTTAAAGGTGACTGATCTCATCATGATACCTTACTATTTATGGCAGCCATACCTGAAGCTATGCTTTTAAGTCTGTCATTATGCCTTTTTATTGTCATTATGAGATGGACTACCATTATGGAACTATAATTTGTTCTATGGAAGGCTATTAGTTTGTTCCATACTAACCTCACTTTGATTTTTTATGTTAAAGAGTTGAACCTATGACACTTCTTGTAGCTTGAATGCCCCTGAAAATAAGTCACTCCTTTCAATTTTGTAGACACCACATGCTTTTATTATGAAAATGGACAAGCTGAACTATCATTGTTTTAAAATCTCCTATGAGATTAGCATGATGCTTGATCTCTTGCACATTTTGTTAATGTTGAACAAAGCTCCATGCTCTACCTCCTTCTTGTTCTGACAGCAATGATTCCTTCCACAGTAGTATCATATTTATCTATGCAATTGTTATTATCATTTGGAAATAGTGATAAAAATAAATGTTCAAGTTGTTGTTTACTCACCTCCATGTCATATTGAATCAGGCTAGTAAGAAAGTTGATTTTTGTTGTTGTCTTTCTCAATCAAGTAATTATAGAATTTATTTCCAAGACTCTCTAAACTTTCTACATAACACAACTTCCTTCAATGTTGAATCTTATCATCATTTTGATATTTCTTGGTCAACAAAGACTGATTTTATCATAATAAAAACCATATAAGATAATACCTTTCAAAAATGAGGTTGAACTATGACCGTTACAGTGATTGTCATTATCATGAATATTGTGACTACACTTAACTGCCCTCCATGTTCTTGTATTTTGATCATTAGATTTTTTACTATGCATATCTTTATGATTTGTACCTTTGATTATTACATACATGCTCCTCATGTCTCTTTCATGGACTGTGTATATGCTTTTGAAGCTATGAAAAAACATTCCAATGCTTGAGTACTTTGTTTCCCTTCAATGTAAAGAGGCTCTATACTTCATGTAAATGTAATGTGAAAATGTAAAGGAGAGCTGAAATAGGATATCGATGAAATTGATGAGTTCTTTACATGTTTTGATCATTCCTTAATCATGATGGGAAATATTATGCTTGCTCAAACTATCTTCTGAATCTCTTTGTAATAAGGTTGCTTATATGATTATCTTCTTAGTTTTAGCAGCTTTCTTAGTGACTGTTTGATATGCAATGACTCTCATGTGTAAATAAGAGAGTGTCCTCGTGATATACTGGGATCAACCCTTGTGGGAGCCCATTTTACTCCACATATCTAATAAAAACGATCATGAACATAATAACCTTGTTCCTGCACAGTGAATAAACATGTTAGCAAAATAAAAGAAGTTGAAAGCCTCCTCTTGATTTTTATGCCTTTGAACAATGAAAACATCTTATGGATGCCTTGATCAAGTGTACGCTATATTTTTGTTGATAACGTAGGCATATGGTAGGATTTGATTCTTATTGCTCTAACCATATTTCCATCATACTTGTAGGAGCATTCAGAGCTTGTAGTTGGATCGATTCAGAGTCACAATTGAAGGCTTCAACTTGTCAATGATTCATCATTCCAAGCAATTACCAATCACTTTCTACACTATACCTTCTTTATTTTTAGTTGTATAGTTTACTTTACTTCATGCACCCATTATTTGATTATGAAAATCAAATGAAGTTACTCCCACGGCTTGTGTGGGACTTTGGTTTGTACATTATGAATAAAGAAACAAACATTATGCAATCTTATGATATTATTTTGAAATGTTCTTGCATAATATTACTGAAATTCACTTGTAATGAAACATTGCACAATAATGAGTACTTAGCAGAAAAAATTGATCATCTTGTGTACCTTTTGACTTGAAATTGCAATTCAGCTCTACCTGTTTAAGGTAGTAGTGAAATATAGGTAACAAGACACTCACATAGATCAAGAAGGCCACACTTTGATTGAAAAAGTCACACTTCCTAGGAGATGTATTTTATCATCATCAAAAGGGGACCATTTCATATTTAAATGATGAGTGAGGGACTATATGCCCCTCCTTAAAATGTTAGTGTAATTGCTAAACTAATGTTTTAAGGAGAAATAAAGGGATACCAAGAAGGAATGCACCTATCATTAGGATGCCTAACCCCTTGCCTCCCATGTTTAAGGAAAAAGGTGAACCAAATGGATATGTTTCTCCTTGCAATAATGAAATATGATTGCATAAAGCCAAGTTATACCCCCATGCATACTAGTGAGTATTGTGTGATACTACCACTACTACATGGCAAGGAGCAACAACTAATGCTATTGATTAAGTGAAGGTTTTTTTGATGTTATTTTGATGGACAATAGCCAAAACCTCTCATTGTTTCTTGCATATTAGGCTCTATAGGGACATGAATTCCTTGTTCTTTGACACCACATCCTTTTCCATTATAACCAAGTTATTTTAAAAGTTCATAACCTCTTCCATAAATTACTTTCATTTCTTTCGAAGAAGATGAATATTCATGATCATCTTAATCATAATTGGATGTGTAATTTTTGTTTTCTTCTTTTCTAGAAGTGGTAGATTCATATTCTTTTGATGACTTAGTAATAGATTTTGTTGATATTGTTGTAACTTCTTTCTCTTTTCCTGATTTTGATTGCATAATATTGTATTCTCCTATGAATGCAGGTGTAAAATCTAATGATTCCCAATCAAAAACTAAAAATGTTATCATGGATGAAAGGCACTAATCTTTGTCCTCAATTTGTAAAGGTTCCACTTTGTAGTTGATGTCAATGTGCTAAGAGGATTCGTCATTCCTGATTCAATTTGTAAACAATGTTCAGACTTACGATCAGCTTTTATCATGTAAAACTTATTGTTGTATATGTATTTTATTGAATGATGAAGTTTTGAAGGCACTCCCTTCATCTCATAAATCCATGGTCTACCCAAGAGAAGATTAGATGAATGATCATGGGGCCTAATATGTATGGGAGTTCGCAACACAACCTTTCCAACTTTAATAGGTAGTGTTATCACACCAAGTGGTTATCTTCCCACATTATCAAAAACTTTGATTGATAAATAAATGGGTTGAATTAAAGTTTTATCCACTTTAATTTTATCCAAAATATTTATGCTACAAACATTAATTCATGAACCATTGTCAATAAGTGTATGCCTAATCCCAACCCTATTAATAATAGTCATTATCATCAAATCATCATTTTGTTTTGTGTTTCCAAAGGGGGTAATTCATTTTGATGAAATACAATGTCCAAAATAGTTGAATTCATATTCTCAATCAAAGTTTCCACATAATTTGTTGTGCACTAGGAGGTACAATAACTTTTTTCAAAGCATTTTGATGGATGCCATGATAAATAGGTGATTTTTGAATTAAATCCCATAAGGAGATCTTAGCAAGAGTGTTGAAAATTTGTTCAACAAGATCATATTCTTTACCACTACATTTTTGGATATTAGGTGCAAGTGGGAGGTATGGTTGAGGCAATGGGATGGGCGTTGGTTTTTGTTTTGGTTTCTTATTGTTTCTAGTGTTATATGTGTGGTCTACAATATGATAGCTTGGTTGTTGCAACACATGATTACTAGTAAATTGTCTTGCAAAGATTAGGATATGGACATGAGACTTAGGAGGTCCTATAATGAGAGGAATCTTAGGAGTTTTAGAAGGTCCAATGACTAGAGGAATCTTAGGAGGTCCAAAAGGAGTTTTAGGAGGTCTAATAATCAAAGGAGTTCTAAAAGCTAATTGTGTGTTCATAACCTCAATGGATTGAACTTCTTCTTGGTGATCTTCTATCGAGGGGGATCTAAAGTCACCTTAGCATCTTCATTTATGCAATCCATAAATGTATCAATAATTTCAGCCTCTTCTCCAATAATATCTTCCCAAGTAGGAGAGGTAGGGGGAGATAAACAAACAAGATCCTCATGATGCTCAATGATTGGATCTTCATTCATGAAGATATCATCTTCACAAATAGGAGATATATCAAGAGAAGAACAAATGTGATTTTCAACGATTGCATTCTCTTTCACCAATCTAACCTCACACATAGGAGAGATAGTGGGAGACGGATCAATGAAAAATAACAAAACAAAAGAAATGAACTCATACTCACATCCTTGTAACAAAAAATATTTGAAATTCTTAATAAGATCTAACAATAGAACATGGATTAGGAAAACAAAATATTTTTACAATGAGAACATGATGTAAAAAAATTTCCTACTAAAATGCAGCAATTTCTCTCAAATTTGCTACAAATTAATCAAAATGGAACCTTTCTTGCACATATAATAACACCTTTTTAGATTTTCAAATTAGAGATCAATAGGTAGACATAAGCCTAAAAAATAGAGACAAAGATCTCCATAAATTTTTTTTGAGCCACTAGTAGCAAGATAGAGGCACCCAAGGGTGTCTGAGTCCTAGACAAGGTGTCTGAAACTTTAAAGTTTGACTATATAAGGCATTGCTGAAGGATTCTGGGTCTGCTTGCAAACATGTTAAACAGTGAATATTTTTCATATTTTTCTCAATTTGATACAATGTTGGGGAGAGGGGCCCAAAGTAGGGTGGGAGCCTATATTGGGGATAGAAGTAGACCCATGTGGGCTCCATATAGAGCTGATTAATAGGCAAATGTAAATCAGTTTTCACCCACAAAGTCAACAAGGGTACACATATCATTGTACCATCAAAATTGTATTATAATCAGAGAATATTTGTCCCATACACAAATAGATATTCATAGTCTTACATGTTAGAGAATATTCAAAGCACATCTGACACCATAAACATATAAGACATATTTCTTGTTATTGGCTTGTCACTTTAAAACATGCACCCAAAATATAAAATTAGTATAACCCAAGCTCCCCTATAATGTCACCACTTGTATTACATCACAACCAACTTTTGGGCAGTTGGGATATAGTTGGGATGACATGAGAAGAACTACGAGCCAATAATGTCCCATCACCAAATCCAATCCAGTCAAACCCCCATCCCACTTGCCCACCAACACAACACTCAGACGAAAAGCAATCATTCATATGTGTCCCATCTGTCAAATCAAACCTCTCTACTACTGATTCCTCCTATTTTTTCCACCTGAAACCACCAAAATAATGGTGTTAAAGCCACCCAAATCTCTTGTCAAGCAAACAAGGATTGCATGCCATTAATACATACATACTCTACAATTGAAGGCATTCGATGAAGAATTCAAATTTGAAAATAAAAGGACAAGAATTAAACACTCCACACCAAACCAACATTGAACATATAAAGAGATTTTCAAATTCAAAAATGCATTAATCAATCTCTTGCAATTTCTATTTAGCACGTCCCACCTTCATTTCTAGTTATACAGTTTTCTCTAGAAATATGAAGAAAGTCTAGAGGCAGTAGCAGTTGATGGGAGAGGTTGTTGATTTCACAACTCGCATCATTTAATTCTTTATTTATCGAACCGGGTGTGTCTCAGAGAAATATACAATAAGGAGGACTCCAAAATTGGGGGGGTTTCACTATAAACAGTGACTTTGATTTCAGTCAATCTCCCTCAGGAGCCTTTAGGAGCTCTCAAGAGCTCGTTGGGAACATAATGTAACAACTATTTCTAAGGATGATTCTAACTTTATTGGCTAACTGATGCTTATTTAAACCTATTCTAATCCTAATGATTCAATTTAGATGTTATCTTACTTAATTGTAATTGGTTCGTTGGGAGATCTATAAAGTAAATCAAATTAATTGTAAGTCTAGTGTGCAGAATTTAAAGTTGCTAAACAAAAATCTAATTATGTTGCAAGTAATGAACTGTAATCTAGGAAACATTGAATCTATTTGTGTTGTAAATAATTAAACATTTAAATCTAGAAAGCGATAAAACTAAACCCCCAAGAACATGTTCCAATTTAGCTTCGGCTCTATCCTTACATCAATCATGATTACTAATCCTTCTACAACTACGTGAATTTGTAAATGAATACTTAATGAAATCTTATAGTAAATGATCTAACTCTAATTCATAGTAAAATGACTTAACTAGTTTAAATGGTAGTAATCTAATATGAGTAAATACAATTGTTGAATATCAATTAACAAGAATTGAAGTGCTAACATCTAACCAATTATCACAAAACAAAATTAACTGAACCAAATAACAATGACATAGGATCACCTCCTTTGGTCGAGTGGGCCTTTCTCTTCCTCTGGTGGGTCCTCCACAAAGTGATTTTAGATCAACTTTCTATTTTCATTCGATTGGCCAAAATTGGCGAGTAAAATAAAAGTACAGAGTACTAACAGTTACAATATTTAGCAAGATATCGACTCACTTTAATTAAACCTAAGGAAGGATATTTATAATAATATCCCTTATTTTTTAATTCAAAACATTGGTGCTAATCACTAGATTACAAAGACAAATGAAACTCTAACTAAAATTATTAAGAGAATCTCGTATTATTCCAGTTGTAACAACAGTACCAAAATCGGTCAAAGGGAGCCAATTCATAATTCTAGCAATTTAGGATCTTTTTGGAGCCCTCAGAAGTGTGATTAGCGCTATGTTGTTAAATAGGAATTCTAGTAGATTCAACTCATAGTCATCATTGAAGTACCAACACGAAATCCTCAAATTATATTGCATTCATGATAGAAGATGTTTCAATTTGCACAATCATATCTTTATTAACACAACTAAAAGAGGCACATTTAATGTAAAACATCACATCTAATATATCCATCAATTTAGTCAAGTATAACATAAAAAAAGAAAACATTAAACATATTATCAACTACCATAATAGTTATTTAATAATATAATGAAGTCTCTAAGTTTATAAAAAGATTGATAAAAACATCATTTTTGAGCACTCATCAATAGCATCATTCTAAGAAGCTACAAGTTTCTATTGCTGCAAATTCTTTATGCCTATGAATGCAAATATGTTGTATGAGATGTCAATTTTTATCACATTTACCTGTAACTCAGTATCTGGGGTTTCAACTTACAATTTGTATAAATGTCAAGTCATTTTAGTTCAAGTTCAGGGTTTCATAGGTTTTCCTTTCCTCTATACTCATCCATGCATGAAATTTACCCTACATTGTGCAATTCAATATATTGTGTTATTCCTAGTCTTTTTTTATTCATTGTGTCATGTTTACTCTTTATTGTTCTTTTCATATTTTCTTCCTTATACAAAATATGAAATGGGTTTGACTAGTTTAATTGGTTTTTCATTACTATTATACTTGTTCGACAAAATATGAAAAGGGTTTGACTGGTTTTCAGCCATGCACTTGTATTTGTGTGTTCTTCATTGCACAAACTTTAACTTTGCATTTTTTTTTAATTCCAAAATACGAAAAATGGATACAATATATTTGCTTGTTACTAGGAAATATTCATAGGGCTTTAATGTTTATCATTTCAAGGGTTTCTGCCATGCACTTACATTCATGTCTTCCTCATTGCATAGACTTTATCTCTACAATTTTCTTATAATATTCTCATGTTATTCTTAAATATAAAAAATGGTATGTTCATTTCGAAGATATTCTGGCATGTTTATGTATTATTATGTTCTTCCATGCACAATACTCATGTATGTGAAATTCTTTTTTCATTTGATTGTTACTACCAAACATGGAAAGGGTTTCACTGGTTCAAAATTATAGGGTTTCCTCTTTGACAATGCACAAATTTTAACTTTGCAATTTTCCTTTAATATTTGTTTTTTATTCCCAAATATGAAAATGGATTCACTTGTTTTCATTTCGAATTTATTCTGCAAGCAATTATTTTATTCTATTCGTATATATGTATTTGTCTTTCCATACATCTATATACATATTGTGCATGGAAGAACAGAATAATACATACACATATTTCCATATGTATATATTTCCATACACATGTATGGTATGACTGGTTTTCATTTCGAAGATATTCTTCCATGCAATCATATTATTTTGTTCTTCCATTCACAATAGTTATGTCTGCGAAATGTATTTTTTATTTCATTGTTACTACCAAACATTTTTATGGTTTCACTGGTTAAAATTATAGGTTTTTTTGCCATGCACTTGTAGTCCTCTCTTTGACAATGCACAAAATAACTCTGCAATTTTCCTTTAATATTTGTTTTTTATTCCTAAATATGAAAATGGATGTTAGAGTAAAGTAATTAATTAACTTTACTCTCCTCTTAAGATTTCGCCTTGCACACATATTAGTCATTTAATAATTAATATTAATTATTAAATGCACTCACCTTTAGGGTTAGGTTTTCCTTTTAGGTTTTGATCTCCTTTTATAAGGATTGATCTCTTGTATTTCTTTTATGCTATATTCATTTTTCTGGAATACATCTTGCACATTGTGAGACCCAAACCCTTGTCTTGATCTCTCTCTTTCTCTGTGACAAGTCTTTTGCATGCAGGTATTGATCGGGTTCTGTGGATTTGTATTTCTCAAATCCTATATGGTATTAGAGCTAGATCTGCTGCAGCTTGTTTAGTTTTTTGAAAGATTTAGAGATCTAGGTTTGGCTGCATCAGATCTGTTTTCATTTTCAGATTTTATTTTGGCATAGGGGGTTTCTTTTTTTTTTTGGTACACTTTGAGCTCAAACGGACCTCACCATTGAGTTTGCAGCATCCAAAAACCCCTAAATCAACTGTTCATTCATCGATTTTGGCTACAATCATTCAGGGAAGCAAAAAAAATTTTGCCCTACGACCGTATGGCCCTAGGGCACGTCGTTTGAGCAAAAAAATCAAATTTTTTTTAAAAAACGTAGTTTTTTTGAATTTTTTTGGCATGGCCAATTCAATCCGTAGCGCCATCGATCTACCGCCGGCACCATCCACCGCCCGCGGCCAAGCGGCCACCACCGCGTCATCGGCCTGCACCCAGCCCGCGCATCGCTCACTACCCGCCCGAGCTTCGCCACCACGCCACCAGCCGCTCGCACACCACCACCTACACACCAAGACCCCTGGTCAGCCATGTGACCAGGGGCCGAAGGCTTTTAAGCCCCTGAGGGCTGTGAAATGTTTTTTAAAACCCTTTTTGAGCTATTTTCACAAAATTAGGTGTATCTCGGACGTTTGAGCTCCATTTTTTGAACGGAAATAGGCATTGGAAAGCTGGTTCCAGCGCCGTTCTGATGGTGTAGGAAATATTTCAAAATTTTGCCATTTGGTTTCCTGTTATCGCAGTCAAAGACTTATGTTGATTCTTGCACTCCAGGGGGCATAACTTTCTTGTTTTTGCTTTGTTTTGCTCACTTGGATAGGTGTTGGAAAGATATCCGCATGATCTATTCAGTGATGTGATCCTTTTCATCAGAAACTTCTTTAGGTACACAGAGATTTGTCTCAATCATATACTGCTTTCTATATTTTTTTGGCTTTCAATTTGTACTGGGGGTTGGTTTTTTGCATTGTAGGGGAATTTTTTTTCCTGCTTTTTGTCATTTACATCAGAAAACCAAAATCTATAAACACCAAAACAAAAAAACCCCTTTTGCATCTTCTGTCTAGTTCTGAAAGACCACTTAATAATAATAAAAAAAAAATATTCAGAGCAGTTGAGGCACAGTTCACAGCATGGACGATAGATCTATTGAGCCTCTCACACCACATAATTATCACACTTGGAAGGGTCGCATGATGACACTTCTCCAATCTCGAGGGTTATGGTCCTGTTTGGATGAGGTTCAGCCTCCATTGACTCGGGCCTTTAAGGTTATGCAGCACAGGAACAATATGGATCAGGCTATGGGATTGATGGCTTTGCACATTTCAGATAGTCTCTTGTTTCATCTTGACGGGTGTCTCACACCTAGGGCCATTTGGACCAAGTTTGAGGGACTTTTTGGCACTATCAACCAGTTTAGAGCATTGCAGATTGAGGCTGAGTTGACTTCCTTGGTACCTGATTCCTTTCCTTCCATTAAGGACTTTTTGATGAAGTTCAAATAGCAGAGATCTATCTTGCAGGGTTGTGGCAAGAATAAGACTGATACAAAGTGCATCTTCCTGATCCTCTCCAAGCTTCAGGGTCCATTTCAGATCTTCTCTTTGACCTTCTATTCCACCATGGATGCCTTGGGTGCTTACCATGTCATGCCTACCTTTGAGGTGTTTTGTGATCATCTGACTCGTGAGCAAGCCAAGCTCAAGCAAATGGATTCACTTTTAGGTTCACAGAACCAAGCATTGGCAGCCTAGTCCTCCAAGGGAAAACAGAAGCAGAAACCGAAGCCCAAGAAAAATTTAGGGGCTAGTGAGCATCCCTCCAAGCCACCACCTAAGTCTGATTCACACCCACAGCCCAAATAGAACAAATCTTCCAAGTCTGGTGAGTCTTCCTCTAAGACTAAGAAGAAATCTGGCGATCCTTGCAGTTTTTGTGGCAAGGAAAGGCATCCAGTTTCCAGGTGTTGGAAACGTTTAGAGGCTTTAGAGGAAGCCATGCAGTAGCATCATATCATTGCACCTCAGCCTTCTTCCCAAATCACAGGGTAAGGTCGTGCTCTTTCTACACAAGCATTGTCCTCAGAATCCACTTGGATTCTAGATTCTGGTGCTTCTCACCATATGACACACATAGAGGATTTGGTCACCACTCTTGCCCCTACAGGCACTAGCCATATTATAGTTGGTGACTCAGCACAACTTTCAGTTCAAGGTTCTGGTACTATTTCATTGGATGGTGGTTGTCTTCAGGATGTGCTATTGGTTCCCGACATTTCGACAAACCTTCTATCTATTTATCAGATTTGCCGCTCATCTCTAGTAAGACAGTTGAGTTCTCACCACATGATGTGGTTATTTGAGACCTTCATGATCCTGACTTGGTTGTGGCTACTGGGAGTGTGGATTCTGCATCACGCTTATATCGATTTGATGGTTTTGAGAGTTCAGACATTGTCGGTTCCTCTCTTATAGCACATGCAGATTCAGTGAGCAGGCTTTGGCATGAGCATTTTGGCCATGTCAAATACAGTTATCTCCAGCAGATGAGTACTAAGGCACTTGTGATTGGGCTCCCACAGATTTCTTGTACTGATGGTGTATGTCGAGGTTGTTCCCTTGGCAAACATCATCGAGATCCTTATCCTAAGGGTCGCGCCACTCGTGCTAAGGCACCCCTAGAGTTGGTACATAGTGATCTTATGTCCTTTCCGAATCACTCCTTTTCAGGGCCCATTATGTGCTCACTTTTATTGATGACTTCTCCAGATGTACATGGGTGTACTTTCTTAAGTACAAGTCTGATGTCTTTGACTCATTTAGGACTTTCAAGACATTTGTGGAGAAGCAATCTGGACTTTCTATCAGGAGGATATGCACAGATAATGGGGGGGAGTATGTTAATCAGGCTTTCAGAGATTTTTGCACTGAGCATGGTTTACAGCATTAGTTTACAGTCCCTCACACCCCTCAGCAGAATGGTGTTGCTGAGAGAAAGAACAAAACCTTACAAGAGATGGCAAATTGTATGATACAGTCTCGAGCTATGAGTTCTTCATTTTGAGCTAAGGCAATCAATTGTGCCAATTATATTCAGAATCAGATGCCTCATAAGGCATTGCGACATATGACTCCAGAGGAGGCTTGGACCCATGTCAAGCCTGATGTTTCTATATTCCGAGTTTTTGGTAGTGAGGCTTGGGCATTTATTCCTGATGCTCAGCGGAAAGCCATGGAGAGGAAAAGCCAACCACTCATATTTGTTGGCTATTGTGAGGATGTTAAGGCGTACAGGTTGTTTGATCCTAATTCCAGAGAGGTCTTGTTTCGGTGGGATGTCCAGTTTGATGAGCGCTATCCTCAAATGGATTCTCCATCACCAGCTTCTCCCTCATTGCCTACTCCTCCCTCTTCATCTCTTGAGGATGATGTAGATGATGATGATCCACCATCTCCACCACCACCAGTTGCTCCGCATTTTCCTAGGTGGGCCCGTGTTACTGTTGAGGTAGCTGGTTCTTTGGCAAGTGATCCTTCAGATACTCATCGTACTCGTGCTCAGACATCTGGTTCTAGTCTTTTGAGTCATGCCATTTCAGATGATCCTCAGAAGTTTTCAGAGGCGACAGGTCGCCTTGAGTGGGATAGGGCCATGGATGAGGAGTATTCTTCTTTGATGAAGAATCATACTTGGGATCTTTGTCCTCTTCCTACGGGAAGAAAGTTGGTTCGTGGCAAGTGGGTGTACCATACTAAGTATGTTGTAGATGGTTCTATTAATAAGTATAAGGCATGTCTTATTGTGAAGGGGTTTTCTCAGGTAGAGGGTATTGACTACTCTGAGACATTTGCTCCTGTTGCCAAGATGAACTCTATACACCTTGTACTTTCACTTGCAGCTTCACAGGGATGGACAGTGTTTCAAATGGATGTGAAGAGTGTCTTCTTGCATGGAGACCTACATGAGGAGATCTATATGGAGTAGCCTCAGGGATTTGTGCAAGACACTTCTTTGGTTTGCAGACTTCGACGTTCATTGTATGGTCTCAAACAAACCCCTCAAGCTTGGTATGAGAAGATGGACTCTTTCTTGCTTTCCTCTCACTTCACACACTGTCATTCCGATCACATAGTGTATTCTCAGCGTCAGGGGGTGATCTTTTGATTCTTGTGCTATATGTAGATGATCTCATTCTTACAGGTAGCTCATCCTCCATGATTCAGAGTGTTCAGAGAGCCTTGATGGAGTAGTTTGAGATGACAGATCTCGGTCTTCTGCACTTCTTTCTGGGTCTTTAGGTTATTCAGTCTTCAGATGGGATTTCCATATTTCAGGAGAAGTATGCTCTTGATATGCTTCAGCGATTTGGCATGCTTGATTGCAAGTCTGCCCCCACTCCATTTCAGTCAGGTGTTATTTTGTCTTCCACTTGTTCTACTCCTTCAGTGGATCCCACTTTATATAGGCAGTTGGTTGGAAATTTGTTGTACCTGACACATTCTCATCCTGATCTTTCCTTTGCGATTGGCCTTGTGTCTAGGTTCTCCCATGATCCTCATGAGAGCCATCGGCAAGCAGCCAAACATATTTTGAGGTACATTCAGGGCACCACTCATTTTGGCATTCACTACACTTCAGGATCCCCTCACATCATTGGCTTCACTGACTCAGATTGGGTTGGTGATGCCAATGATTGGAAGTCTACTTCTGGCTTTGTTTTTTGCCTTGGCTCTGGTCCTATCACATGGTCTTGCAAGAATCAGTCTGCTATTGCATTATCATCTACAGAGGTTGAGTACCGAGCAACAATCTTAGCCAGTCAGGAGGTTTTATGGCTTTGGTAGTTGATGACAGAGTTTGGGTTTCCTCCAGATAGTCCCATTATTCTTTGGTGTGACAATCATAGTGCCATTCACATTTCTCGCAACCCAGTGGAGCATCAGCGGACTAAGCACATTGAAATGCACATGCACTTCATCAGGCAGCTGATTCAGGATGGTTCTCTCATCTTGGAGTACATTCCTACACAGGAGCAGGTTGCAGATATCTTCACTAAACCTTTAGCATCTCCGCGCTATCTTCAGTTGCGCTCCATGCTTGGGGTGAAGGAAGTTGTCCTTGGGGGGTCTTAGTGAGGCCTTCCTTCCTTCATGTTTTCTTTAAGCATGTTTCTTTATCTCTTTTTGGAGAGGAGTTTTTTCCCACTGGGCTTTCTCCTTTTCTCCGTTTCATAGAGATCTCCTTGTACTTGGGTACCTGATCAGGCCTAGTTGCCAGGACCCATTTTTACTTTCATGCATTGTAGTTACTTTTGCTTTTCTGCACATGTTTGTAGTTGCACTCTTGCTTATCTTAAGGGGGAGTGTTAGAGTAAATTAATTAATTAAATTTACTCTCCTCTTAAGATTTCGCCTTGCACACATATTAGTCATTTAATAATTAATATTAATTATTAAATGCACTCACCTTTAGGGTTAGGTTTTCCTTTTAGGTTTTGATCTCCTTTTATAAGGATCGATCTCTTGTATTTCTTTTATGCTCTATTCATTTTTCTGGAATACATCTTGCACATTGTGAGACCCAAACCCTTGTCTTGATCTCTCTCTTTCTCTGTGACAAGTCTTTTGCATGCAGGTATTGATCGGGTTCTGTGGATTTGTATTTCTCAGATCCTACAATGGATTCACTTGTTTTCATTTTGAATATATTCTACCATGCAATTATATATTTTTTTCCTATATATGTATTTTTCTATATATATATATATATATTGTGCATGGAAGAATAGAATGATACATAGACATATTTCCATACATATACATACTTTCATATATATATATATATATATTTGTATATGTATATATATGTAATTATTTATTTGATTGTTACAATGAAATTTATTTTATATATTTATGTTCGGCTCTCCATGTTTCATTGTTTGGCTCTGCACTGAAGAAAGCTCCCTTTCTCTTTCAGTTGAGGTTTTCTACCTCACTACGCATGTACCATTGTATTTCATTTTGACAATGTTTAACCAATGTTTGTCCATGTCTCACTAAACAAATCTGCTCTAAGTCATTTCAATTCAAATAATAAAATTGAACAAACTGTCAACATGCAAAATAAAGCCAATTACATTACAAACTATTCATAAAAACCAAGCAAAATAAAGACAATAAAAACAAACTATTCATGCACAACAAAGATAATTGCATTACAAACTATCAACAATTGCATTACAAATTGTTCATACAAACTAGAGCATTGAATTGAAAAATGTCAAGATGCATATTAAATAAATGCAAACTGTTCATGCATCACTGTGACTTCAACAATGTTCAATTTTTATTTATTTTTAACTGCTCCAAACATCTTTTTTAACATCTGCAGGTGCAATCTAAAGGTAAACTAAGGTCGAAACCAAAAACCAAGATTGCAAAGATGTTGTCTCGTACATGGAAAGACATTGTAATAGTCTCCAATGTGCAACAACCGATTGTAGAAGTAAACATGTACCTTGAACATGTTGAGGTTGTCCTAGAGGTTGTTGCACCACCAATCAAGTGAGCAAGAGCATCAAAGGAAATGGAATGGTCATCACAAGACATGGGCAGGGCATTGGAGGATGTTGAAACAAATGGGATGTTAACAAGAGCTACTACGAAGAAGTGGAAAATCCTAGCTACAACACTTAGCAATTGGTTAGGTGGCTTGAGCACTACTTCAAAGAAGGGTCCACCAACAATCCTAACAGAAGAGGAGTGTCTGATTATGAAATAGTGCATAGATATGGCAGATATTGGACACAGGATTGAGATTATGAATCTCAAGCAAGAGGTTTCTTAGATATGCCAGACTAGATCCAACCCTTTCACAGAGGGATTGCCTGGAAAATCATGGTGGACTAGATTCAAGAGACACCATCTAGAATTGACCTTGCACACAACTGAAGATCTTGACAAAGATAGGGTGGTAAATCTTAGACCTGAAATAGTAGCTGAATTTTTTAGAACGTTGATAGTAGCATATGAAAGTACCCCATACGGTCCTGACAGAATTTGGAACTGTGATGAAACAGGATTTCAAGCTAGCAAAAATGGAACTATGAGGGTCTTGGCACGACGAGGCAACAAGAATGGATAACAATTCTATGTTGTGTTAATGCATCTGACCAAACAATACCTAGTTTCTATATGTTCAAGGGAAATACAAAGATAGAGAATTACATTTTTAACTATGAACCATGCACAACTATGGCAACCCAAGCACATGCTTGGATGACGAAGGAGATTTTCTTTGACTAGCTGGAACATTTTTGTGTGTCGGTTCTTAGGGGTGTGTCACCTACTAAAAGGCACTTGCTGATTTTTGATGGCCATGGAAGTCATGTTGCATTGTCAACTATCTAGAAGGCAAGGAGGTTAGGCATTGACCTCCTAACACTGCCTAATCATACTTCTCACGCACTATAGCCTTTGGATGTTAGCGTGTTTGCACCATTCAAGAAATATTTCAAATCAGAATGAGCATATTTTCTCACTAGATTCCTTGATATTGATATTAGAAGGGCAGAATTGGTAGAGTTAGGAAACAAAGCATTGAGAAGAGCTATGACTCCAGCCAACATAAAAGTTAGCTTTAAAAGGATGGGGATATGGCCCCTCAATTCTAATGCACTCGTGGGTAACATGTGTCCCAACGAGACATTGAGATTGTTGACACCGATAATGCTTCTATAGTGCAGAACATCCTTAGTCTTTCAGGACTTGATGTTTCAATAAAAGAACTTTCACAAAAATTGAGAACTCCAAGGGATACTCAACTGCATGAATGTGCAAAGCAACAACTTGAGGACATGGAAAACTAGCCTACATAAGAATACATGGGGAATTTCACATTCCCATCTCCAACACCCACACCTCTAGAAGAAACAATGCACTATTATGTAGATGGCAACAATGAAAGTCAGGGTACACCGGACCAAGAGGAGTTTATTAACTCCCAAGTCAATGAAACAATTCAAACCCAAAGTGGTTCTCGGATCGGTAACTTCCTTAAGTTTACAACTCATAAAGTGAATGGAAGAATGGGAAAGTCTAGTGGTGGTGCTCTTCGGGTGAGACGACAGTCTCAATTGTTGACTGCTAACAGTTACATGACTCTCATAATGGAGCAAGAATGAAGGAAAAAAGAATTAAAAAATCAGAAAGAGGCAACAAATTGAGGACAAAAAGGTAGCATGGATTCTAGAGTTGGAGCAGAAGGAACAAAAGAAAATTAAAAAGGAAATTGAGCACAATGAAAGAGAGCAACTGAAACAATTGCAAAGAAAGGAAAAAGAGCAGAAGAAGGAGCAAGAGAGGATACAAAAATAACAAGAGAAGAAGGAAAGGGAGATCGAATTTTCCCATAGAGCATTGATGCGAGATAGACACTTAAGCAGTCCTACAACTCCCTTCTTTGATAATCATGGTTACCTTTGAAATATAACCAATAATAATATCCCTCTATTTTATGCAGACAATGTGTGTTTCAGTCCCAACACATCTCAAGTTAGTTGCACTCAATTTCCAGTTGGCCAGACTTCTTCACCACTAATTCCTTCAAATGTAAGTTGCACGCAACTGACAAATGAAAATGCAAATCAATTTTTGGAAAGTCTAAATGTAGCAACAGGATATGAGAACACATCTCCAGATTCATTCCTTGGATTATTCGACTGAGGTTGGGAGGGACTAACTAAAACAATGCATTATATCTTTTTTGGGGGGGGTTGTAGTTGGGGATGCCATTTTCATTGTGTTGCATCTCTTTATTAATGTGAACTAAATCTATTTATTATTTTGAACTAATTTTTTTTATTAATGTGATACGAGCTCCCTGGTTGACTTTGTGGGTGAAAATTGTTTTATAATTGCATATTAAGGTGCTCTAGTGTCAGGCCCATTGACGACTATGTCAATACCTTTTTATGGTTGTCTTATAATCTACATATCAAAAAATATGTTGTATGCAGATTTTTTGTTTCAACTTTGTTTATCACAATTGCTATGTTTATAATATCTATTCTATATTTGTGAAAATATATTCTATGTAGATAATTTGTTTCAAATTTGTTTACAACAATTACTATGTTTATAACATCTATTCTACATTTATGAAAAAATATTCAATGTTGATAATCTTATACAACATTTCATACAATACACCCTATGTTGATAATTTAACATTTGAAATTGCATGTGAACACATTTCATATAGTCATTAAAAAGGTCTAATAGACATGTCTAAAATCCACAACACTTCATAACAAAATACTTGATGTAATCTATCCTTTTGTATATTAGTAGCTCAATTGAAATTTACTTTTAGGCTATA